>WWPM01022320.1:0-13847 GCA_023279145.1 Glomeris maerens
ACGGATTTTGCTGGTTCCCATCCACAATACTGGAAATAGAAATGAAATAAAAATAAAAATAAAATAAACAGTTTGTCGCCCTTGGCCTTTCACCCGGATGAAATACATTTGTTTACTCTGTAAAACCAGAGTCACTGTTTTTGCATATACATACTCTTGGGACATGAAGTCAACATTGATCTACGCAACGTCGCCATGAATATTGTAATCTGGCTGGTGGAGGCTCGCAGCTCATTTACGATCCATCGTAATCCTACACGGGCCAAATCTCTTGAGACAAGCCGAGCCACAAACACCCCGTTATTCTTTGCACTCCATGTCTCCGAAATAATAATATGCCAGTACCACCCCTTTCCCTTTCACTGTCTTCCATCTCCATCGCCAACAAAAAAAAAACAAACAAAAGAAACGTTCCAAAGTGACAGAGCGCCATCTACAGACATCTCTTGGGACCGCAACTCATTTTTCAGGGTGCTTCATCCTTTTCCTGTATATATGTATATGCATTATCAATTATGATTGGCATCTAGCTGCGGGAAATGAGAAGACACGTGCCTCATTTGTATTGATCGATCATACGAATTCATTTCAGAAGTTTGAAGCCATTTTGTTCTCATTAGGCTATAATGTTGTAACCTGTTTTCCTTTTCATAATACAATGACAAAAGTACACACTTTCATTCTAGGAATTCAAAAATGAATATTTCATATATATACATATCCATATATTTATATAAATACTTGGAACTGTTGAAGTTGGGATATACATACATATACATATGTATACATCTATACGTACAACAGAAGGAATTTTGCGAAAACTGCAAATATACTCATCATCAATGCCATTTTAATTAAAGGAAGTATGTATAACCATACAAACCAATTAGAACGCGAACTGAAACCGCAATGTTGCATTAAAAATGAATTAAAACTTATTCATTAAACCACGAAACTCTGATACGGATAATTAAAAATATTCTCTATTTGGAATTCCCATAAGAACTGCTTCGTAATGGGTCAATACAAAAATACAATGTTTGTAAATGCGTAATAATGGGTCAGCACAGACCATTACAATTAAGGGAAAGGTCTCTAGTAGAGATTATAGAATCTAGGATATACTATTTTGAAACTTTCCCGTATAGTATTCGAGTTGGGAATAGTGAAATTTGTATGCGTGCAATATAAGCAGATGTGTTACATAGTTTTTTTGGCAATCCCGTTGGGAAAGGTGAACATGCAGCTAGGCCAGCCAGCCTTTGGGCGTTGTGCATGGTTAAGAACTGAAGATGGTAGCTATGTGTACCAATATTTGGTCATTACACGGGAGGCGTCATTGGGTCGTCTTGGGATTTGGGACGACGTTTTGGAAATGACGCCGTGCAGCCGATTGTTGCCAAGTAACTGCATGCCTTTGCTATATAGCTATGATATAGCTATGGCAGCCCACGGGCATCGTTCTGACCCAACTTCCATTTCATAGTCGGAATAAATGTGGCGACCGAAGGCAAACCACATCTCTACAATATACACAAGCTCATGCATCGAATGACAATTGCTAACGAAAATATTTTCCTAGAGCCATCAAAGGACCCCCACATCCTCATTCCCATATGGCAAACACAAATGTTCACTCCAATTTTACAGGAAAATTCTATTTTTACCACTTCCTGTGCTACGCAGACCGATTCCGAAAGCAGACTCGGGATCCTGAGGGTTTTGCTGTAAGATAGACTATATTTCCATCAAATGTTTTGTAATCCCTATTGGAACTCTTCATTAGAGACCACAATATTAATTTCATGGTCTAATAACAAATGGGTAACAATTATTCTACCGAGTAACAAGTTTCCAAACATCATTATTCCAATATCATGGCATGCACTGTATTTCCAGAACTGTATTTCCATAACTATATTCTCTATAGAATTGAATTTCAATTACGTTCCATGCTTTGAACTTAGTTTCCACTTCTTTGACCTTATAGTTTCCACGACTAAAGTTTCGTCAAAAGCAAAAAAAATAAGCTCCAAACACGCGGACAACTAATAGTTTAGTCTATGTATTGCATTGTAAATTCACATCCACCTAAAATCTGATTTTTCGCATTGGAATCGATATTTTGGAAACATATAAAAAATGATATACAAGTTTGAAGTCAGGATAGCCTAAATGTATATATGTACAGTATATAGTTTGAGCCGAGTCCGGATGACATATTGATTTATAGTTCCGAGAAGAGATCAATTAGACTGGGATCTTCTTTGTTTGTTATTTGAAAGAAAAATGGAGGATTGGGGCATAAAAGGCAGGTTGTATATGCCTATATGCAGCAGCACCCATAATGGGGATGGAGGAAAAGTAGTGCAAGTCAACGTTGTTGCATTGTTATCGGAGGGTTTCTGATTTACGGCATCAGATTCCCAGGAGAAATGGCTCGGCTGTCGCTGTTTGCATTCAAACTAATGTAAATTCCGTGTTCGTCGTTATTGGCCATTTCTCGTGGGAAAAGCCGACGAAGAATCCCAAACTACGACCAAATCTCGCAGGGAATCAAAACCACACACTTGCATTTCCTAGTTTCCTATAGCTTCCTTTGCTTAGTTCCAGGTTTCAGAGGAGAAAGAATCACAAATGGATGACCTATCATAGTCTCTCGGCCACCTGGCAACGTTCGAAATTTCCATCACGTGAACCACCCATATGCCATCACACTCACACTCATACCATACCCAATCCCCGTCTAATTTAGTTTAAATGACAGCGTTGGCCTACTGCACCTCTACGCAAATACAGAGGAAATTGTGTATAATGACCTGCAGCTTCAAAAGAGCCACCAGGGGGGTCATGACGTCACACTGCATCAGTCCTTCACACATCTCATCTCCTCCGCATGCACTTAGATTCCTGCAAAAGTATCAGGGAAAAGAGCAAACATATGAATTCTTGCTTGCTCACAAATCTACCTCGGTAGTAATATCGTGTAATGACATCAAATTCAACTGTGCACTACTTCAATTTGTAATATTAATCTCAATGCAAACAACTTTTGCGAATTTAACTAATTTTGTTAATCTATATTTTCACAATTCACATAAAAATGCATTTTCTTTACATACCAGTAAAAGTTTTCATTTTTAAATGACAAATTATTCATTAACATGATGATTTAAAGTGCGCTGTATCATGTGTCTACTTATTACCCTGAGGATGATTTTAAAAAATAATAGATACCATACTGAACCATGTTTTTTTATTACTACTAATGTGGGTACATTTCCCGAGGACATCATATTTTCATTTGGGTTGCGGAAGACGAATACAGTCACCTCTTTGTCAGCCAGGAAGTATGAATGAGGAATTTCGGTATTAAAGTATGAATATGAAGAAAAAATGATATTTGGGAGTGGAGAGGAGAAGAATGTTGGGAGATGATGAGAAAAGGGGAATACATGAACCTGAGGGAGAAGCATTTGTCACAGCACCACAGAAACCATCCATCCATTGATGGATTCCCCAGAGTGTTTGCACGTCAAAAGTGTGCGCATTTGGGTTCAGGCCTCCATTTGTCTGTGTTTGCAGTCAAGGTGAGTGATGTTTGAAACCCCGGAAGGCCATGGGCTTTTGCACAACACTTACAAACACTGAACTTGCATCTCTAAACTCCAAATCTACTCAACATATCATGCAAATGTGCTGAGAAATCACCAATTTACTGGCATTCTTCAAAAGAATAGGGCCAACACCAAACACTGCATTCTTATTATGTTACAATGATCAAGTAAAGAAATGCTACAAATGAACTTGGCAAAAACGAAATAACGCGTTCAAAATTCTACTGACATAACATTGTAAGATTCTAGAACTCGATATGAAATTTTCGTTTAATTCCACGGTATTATCAAATCCCAAATAGAGAAAATTCTTTATTTGCAGGCACGTACTATCAAGCTATCAGGGTGTCTATTATAATTAAAAAAAACAATTCCACGACCTTTTTACAATTTCCCATAAACTTCCATGACCTTCCTATGAATATCAAACTTCAGGAATCTAATAATTCCTAAAAACAATCAAAGTTTATCAAATATCATACCTTAGGGCTCCCGCAGCTGAGTGCCTAACAAGGTCACTGGGGTCAACTAGTAAAGACGCTGTCACCTTGACAACATCGTGCTGCAAAATTGCACTGATTGCATCTTTTTGTTCGGCTAAATTTGCCAAAATGTAACAACCGCATGCCTTGTCGTCAACGCTGCCGCTTTGAAACTAATAATAAAGAAATGTTCATTGTTATTAGAGTGATAACAATAGGTATAGGGGACATATACATTCATTATATTACACGTGCAATTGTAACCGATACGTTTCGATAAAAGAAAATGAATGCAGGTTTTATTATTTATTAATACCATGATTATTCACCTATTATCACTTAGTTTCGTTGCATTTTCATCCTGCTACATTGAGTTTAATTTAATTGAGTGGCAAAGAATTTGCGTAATTAAATTCCGATACGTTTTCTGTAATTTACTTAGGTATGTTAGTGTTTTATTTAATTTTGAGAACGTGGCTGGGGAAAACGGCGGGTGGCAGGAAGATGGAAAGCAGACGGCGGAGGGCAGTTGTCACATCCAATAAATTTTATTCCGATAAATGTAATATAATACGGGACCGTTGCTTACGATGAAAATGTATGAAGGTGCACGTATATATGTACTAGTACGTACCTTGTCCAAAATATTTTCGATAACCGATGGTACAGGATCAGCAGATTTTTCACTATTTTCGCCTAATGCCGCTTCTTCTTTCTCGATATCTCGTACACTTGGAATTCCCGTTGGCGATTCAGTATTCACTTTGTGCGATTTCTTCTTCGATTTACCCATTATCGCATACAAAACTTCTTTCGTTTCACTCTTGCATTCACCACGCACGTTCTCGGCTACTAGGAGGCCGCCATTTCTACAGCGATCACGTGATGCATAGCATAACTTCCGAAACCAGAGCGCCATTGCATCACAACTCTAGGATCGAGACCGTCGGTTGTATCGATTTCGAACACCGGTATTTACCCGCGCCAATTTTGAATAAGTTTTGCGCGTTTCGCGACATTTCTATCTCCAGATTTGCAATAAATCGTCCTAGCATTGATTATTACCTTCAATTTTAATGTGAAATGGAATGTTTGCAAAACAGATTCCGATTAGGGAATATCAATAAATTATAGGCTATATTTTTTGTGCTCATTTTGTGATTGATTATTTATCTATGGGAAAATTTAATTTAAGTGTCAAATTCATGTATAATTACTGTTAAAATCAATATGATTTCCCAAATTGCAAAAATATTACATAATTCAGAGCTACAAAGTGAGGTCCAGTGCAAGTTCCATAAATACAGATTAAATACAGAAGCCGCAATAAACAGTTGCCATATTTTACAATACTATTCACAAAATATAAAACTTGCACTTCGATGCAGAATCCACTTGTGTCCAGAACTGCACTGCAAAGTTTCAATTTATTTATTAAATATAAAAACTGTAGCAATATTGGGCGACATAAAAAATTACAAAATGTGTTTATTTTGTCCACATAAAGCGCCAAATAACGATATATCTACACACGACGATATTGCCAATCCAAGCAAGGACGGAACAACAGATATAATAATATATAATTATCATCATAACTATGTGATAACTTGTATATTTCTTTTGCAAAGGAAGAAATGCACTCCAACACCTTTTTACCGTACACCTCCGTTGTTATTTACGTGCACAAAATAAATAACAATCGTTTATAGATTGGTTGCAAGTGACTTGGGTCTTATGATAATTCATCATCAACCCAACTGCACTCATATTGGGACCATCACAACATTGATTTCAAATGAAAAAGGCACAACACACCAGAGTCCAATCATCAGTCCTTGCACCAGAATACACCAGGACCATAATATAAAAAATAGAATCTGTATCAAATAATATGATAATAACATAATAAAAAAATAACTTTGGTAACTCGAAAACATTGGTGCAATACACACTCATGCTTACCATAATTATGCATCAAGCATTGATTGAGGCAATCGCAGACAATAAAGATCCACTTCCTGAATCCTATTTTCATATATAACACGTACACCTGGAAAACCTAAAAAGATGGAGAATTGAGCTTGGTTTGACCAGATTTTACTCCATAGTGAATCTTCATGTTAACCCTGGTTATTGATTAAAATTTTATATATGCAAATAAATGACTCGGAGTAGGCTTACAATTACATACAAATCACCGGGAAACGTATAAAGTACAGAATGTGCGTGTAGATTACATGTGTTAAAAGATTTGGTCGAAATTAGTTGGTTTATTGCACGAAACAAATTGCTTTTGTTATCAAAGTTGCAAGGGGAAATATAACCCTAAAATTTATTTAAAGATTCCATATGAGAAAAAAAAAGTCGTATTAAATTGTATTATTATAAAATACAAATTCATATAAATAAATCTGCAACCAGAAATGCTAACAACAGTAATCTGGGCACACATTCAATAAATTGTTGAAAATACGTATAATAATAATAATAATAATAATATTGCAAGGTTTAAAAAATGAAAATAATATTTCCAATACAATTATAAATTCTCCCATTTAGTCAGCAAGTGCCCATTCTTAAAATAACACAAACATTACATTAATACAATTCTTTTGTTATTTGTTTCATTTAAAACGAATGGAATTATCACATTTAAACAAAGTTTCATAGCCTTTGTTACCATTGAAACTAAAATCATTCAGTACAAGGAAATAAAGCCCTTCTCAAGTCTTACGTATGAATTGGAAACAATAAAACAAATGACTTTTGAGCGTATCAATATCGCAATACATAAATTGAATCAACTTGATCCATTGTTGACCTCAACAGCTAACGTCAAAGGCTCTTTTGGACATGGTGAAGGACATTCATTTTTCACTGTCGGACTCAACCTACTACTTGCACCGATTGGCACTAAGGACCTTCTCTTTCTTACTCCTTCTGAAGAAGAACACGATGATGAAGAAGATGGTGAAGATGCCGAGAGAGACACGCCCCTTTTGCCTCCACCATCATTCTCACCGTCTTCCTCCACTTGTTCCAGGTCCCCTTCTCCTTCCACCACTGCCACCACTGAATGCACTTTCCTCAAATGCTCAGTGGCATGTCTTCTCCTGGAGAAGATCTTACCACACTGAGCACAAGTGAACGGTCTGTCGGCTTTCACTTTAACCACTCCCCCAAGCAGATCACACCTTTGCCGTGACCTCTTACCCAAACGAGATGTGCGCTGTTTCTTGTTTGCTGTCGCAGAGGTGGCGGATTGTTCGGAACTGTGACAAAGGACATGATGTTTCAACTCTGCCCTGAAGAAGAATCTCTGATGGCAGTGCGGCTTTGAACACCCATAGGGCCTTGCGTGCAGACCGTGCTCCAAGACGTGTTGCTGGAGGGAAGCCGCGGCAGCGAAAGATGTTCCGCAAAGGTAGCACACGAATGCAGACCCACCTTCGAAGTTGTGCTCTATCAGGTGACACTGTAACTTGGCCGGAGAATCAAATATCCTCGGACATAGCCTGCACTCGAGGCTTAAACCTTCGGCGAGAACATGAGTCGCTACGTGAGCTTGCACTTCTTCTTCTGTGGCGAACGACATCTGGCACTTGATGCACTGGTAGGTTGTTGCATTGGGCGTTGTGACGTCACCATGTCGCCCATGCCTAAAGCAACTCTTGCACAACAGACTGGTGGCTGCCGAGGTGCCATTGCCAACACTGCAGTTGAGGTCGAGCGCCTTCCTGCATATGCAACAAGTCCTGGGCGGTTCAGCGTGCATCAGGTGGAACTTGACATGCATCTGCACCTCCACATCGGTCATCAAGGTTTGCCTGCATACAACACATGGCAAAGGCAAGCCTTGGTTGTGGTGCTGCTGAAGATGGGCATAGTACTGCTCCTCGCTTTTCAGGGTCACCTTACACGCAACGCACGTGCTTCCGGACACCACTTTGCAATGGGTCAGCTTGTGTTCGGCCAAAGTGGTGGCGGTTGGACAGACTTCGTCGCATATGTTGCATTTGTGTTTGCCGCAATTCACAGTGTGCACCTTCATGTGGTTTTCCAGCTCGGACCGTGACTTACACGCCTCGTTGCAGTAAGCGCAGTACAGACTTAAGATTGGATGACCACCGCAGCCACCGGAACTGCTACTCTTCGAACCACTGCCGCCGGAAGTACCGCCGCTACCACTTCCGGGAGTCCTTAAAGCATGGGCCTGCCTTCGGTGAGCTGCCAGCCCCGACTCCGAAGTAGCTTCCCAGTCGCAGACCTCGCAGCGCCGCGATTGGTTCACCATACTTTGATGGCCGTGATTGGAAGTCGGTGGGGCTGATGTTGATGTCGTTGTAGCTGTTGTTGGAGGTGGTGGTTGCGATTGCGGCTGCGTTGATGGTGGTGGAGTGGTAGTCGCCGTCCGCTTGGCTTTCGCAGAACAGCTTTTCGAAGGAGCACCGGTGGCGACCTGAGAAACCTGGCAATCTCCTCCAGCTGGAGGAGTGGAACGTAAAGCGCCGCCGGCTACATCAGAAGCATGTTTTGCTTGGATATGTCTGTCCAGAAGGAATTCTACGTGGAACGCTTCATCGCATAGGGTGCACGGGAACTGTTTCTGGTGGGTGGTCAGATGACATTGGAGCTCGAGTTCAGATGCGAAGGCAAAACTGCAGAAGAGGCATCGGAATGGCAAAGCCTTTCTAAGGTGAGACACCTTGACGTGAAGTTGGAACTCCATTTCGGAACGGAACACCGAAGCGCACGCGGTGCACCGGAAAAGCCGGCATTCGTTGCTGTGCTTCACGGCAAAATGCACTTGCACGCTTACCTTGTGAATGTTAAGCATTTCAGTGTGCATTCGTAACAATACAAATTCTAAACAAAAGCAACACACAATGTTCTTGCATTTCAAGTTGAACAGACAAAGCTTTGCAACATCCCCTGGATCTTTCATTGTAAACAATGCACATATATGTAGAATTCAGATAAAATGATTGCCACTGCCAGGAAAATTTAAACTGCAAATTAATTACCCAGTTGTACTAAGTTTTACGTTGTTAGAGTAATAAGCATTTTTGAGCACTTGTCTATTTAGATTTTTGCCAATTATATAATTGTTTTTTGCTTCAGATGTGCTCAAATTTTAAAGTTATCATGCAAATATCCTCCATATTAGTATTTGTAAAATACTAGATAAGGATCCACGTCTTTAAAAATATTACTGTAAGGTAAATGAACTCGTATTTAACGGAATGCAAGTAATTTATTTCGATGGCCAATAGAAAGTTGTGTAAATGATGTTTAATCAAATGATACTACAGATATAAGAATGCATTCCAGGAGGAGGAGGAGGAGGCATCTAAAAAGTAACAGTGCTATTGATTACCTTGGAATCAAACACATCCCTGCAGAGGGCGCAACGGTAGAGATGGTGTGCATGGATGTCCATCAGGTGCTTCTGCAGATCATCCGGCTTTGCAAACAGTTTCAGGCACTTCTGACACCCGTACTCCGTAGCCGCCGACAGAAAATGGGATGCTGCATGAGCATCTAGCTGCTCATCTGTGGCCATCTCAGCTTGGCACTCTGGACATGAGAGCTTCGGAACAGAAGCCTCATCCAAATGCGTCTTCAGATGCGCCCGGAAAGCTTCAAATTCCGGAAATGCCGCATTGCACTGGTTGCAGAGCAAAGTGGTGGATGGCTTATCGGAGTCCACTGCCTTTGTTGACAACGATGTTGTTGTCGTTGTTGCTGATGTTGTTGGCGAGGAGCAGTCGCCAGACCCACCACCGTGAGCCAATCTGATGTGGTCCGCAAGTGTTGCGGCTGACTGAAGTCCAAGAGTACAATGAGGACAACAGTAGACATCAGAAGTACTACTACTGGACGATGCCAACACATCTGAGAAACTGTGTACCGACAGTGTGTGCTTCTGCAGGGCTGTCACTGATGTACACGTCATGGTGCAGAAGTGACAACCCAGGGGCGTGGCAGTGGGGGGACTCGATGAGCGAAGTTGAGATGGTTTCGAGGATGTTGCAGGTTTCGAGGATGGCCTGGGGCTGCAAGGTGCTGGCACGATTGGGGCATGGCATGGAGGGACATCGCCATTGGAGATTGTTCCATGCATTGCTTGCACATGCAGCTGGAGGGCATCAACGGTACTGAAGCCATCTTTGGTGCAGTATGCGCAAGACAGTCGAGGGGAATTGCACATGTCCAGCGGCGAAGAGGTCTTGGATCGCATGCCGGTACAAGTGGCATCGTCCAGCGATTTGTCCGCCGGTGATTCTGGGCTGCTGTGTCCGGCCAAGTGAGCCTGCAATTTCATCATTCGTATCGTTATTTAAACCTGTTCAAAATAACTTGCCCATATTTCATCCTTCACCTTGTTATTACAGCATTAAGCAATAAAATTTAGACCTATACTACTTATTACACACATTTTAAATGTAGGATAATATCTTAGACTATTAATAATTATAAATGTTTATTGAAAAATAAAACAGGGTTTAATTTGTCGAATACGGCATTAGGCAATATTCTTATTATTGCAAAAAAACTATGAAAGCCTTGTCATAATTTATAATCAGTGTGGAAGCACTAAGTAAAAAAAAATATCATTATACTAGATAATCTATAATTTCTTTGCAATAAATATTGTTATGCATTAATTCACTAAACTACACACCACAAGTTCCGCCTTCACCATCAAACGTGTAAGAAAGATTGATACGGTCAACAACAGTATACAGTATTAATGCCAATTAGTTTTTTTATATATCGTTAAGTTAGCTAACCACAAATGAAACCTGCAAGTTGATGCATGGTATACAGAGTTCATTGTATATTGATGTGGAAAGGAGAAAGCAAGCAACATGCAACAGGTTGACCGACCGGGTATCCAGTTTCACATGCACACAATCAATGTTTCAGGTATACCTGTAACTGGTGCGGAGTGGCTAAAATCACAGGGCAAATGGGGCACCGAACGCCCAGCAACTCCTTTTTGTGGTTCTAGCAAACAATTTTCCGGTGCAAGTTACACAAAAGTCAAAACATTTTCAAGCAATGATGCAGGAAATCAATAAATGCAACAAGAACGGTAACATGCTTCGCTTGCAGATAGAACACACCGTATTGACTGCATTCAAAATTCAAAACTGTATAGCCTACATATTCCCCTTGAATTTTTCCCTTCTCGTTTTGCAAACACTTAGTTGAAGAAAGATACAACAATGAATCAGAATGCATATTAGGCATCAAAATGCGATACCGGGAAATGTTAATTCAAAATGGGCAATAAATCATAAAAATTGATCATAAATTACAATTTTGCACAAAGTGCAATATATCTAAACGAGACAAACCCGTTTTTATCATTACAAACGTAGCAAAAATATTTCAATTATCATCAAATAAGTAGCAGGTATATGAAATGCTGAAAACAAGCAGAAAGCAACAATGTGAAGCATCGGATATCAGATGTGTGGAAAACTCTGCGTACAGATTCTTATTATTACTTTACCTTACTTAGGCGAAAAGCAATCACGTTTCTGGCGATTATTTATTTGCAAAACAGTGCATGTAGTGTTAGCATATACCTGCATGTGCGAAGTGAGGGCAGCCGCAGTGTTGTAGCCCCGGTTGCAAACGGTGCATTGGAATGGTTTAGCATTGTCATGAGTCTTCATGTGTATCTTGAGGTGATCGCTGCAAACCGATCAAACGTTTACACTAAACTAATAGATTTTTGGAGAGAAACAATTGAGCAGCCGCCATCACTCTAGTTAAAGTTTGCTGGGTTATTTCTCAAATGGATTTAATTGTCCACATGCATTCCCCAATATGTATTTAGGAGGGAAAAAAATATTACGCATCCAGTACACGTGTCTAGAATGTCACAACGTCAATAATTTGCCACCGCATTGCACTTTCACATTTTGCGGCAGCAACAATGCATAGCAGCCGAGGCACGAATAATAAGGACTCGTACTTGCGGAAAATTGCCTTTTACGATTCACTTATCGATTAGACCTGCAACAATTTCTCGCCTTACTTGCATACATATCATGCGCCATGTTAAAACGCTTAAATCGTGAGCCTGTACCAGTACTAAAAGCGCAATTGCGAATTCATGACAGTGTGATTTTCCTGACAATGTACCGTAAAAGGAGAGGAGCACAGGAAAGGACAGTACTGTTGCACACAGTGAAATCTGCTAAGTTGATTGCCACATATTTAAATAAACAAGCGATTGCCACACAAAAAGACATTTAACTAGTTAAGTATAAAACTGTACTCATTAAAACTAAAAAAACTAATTATCAACTGCTATTCCAATAATTTATTACATTTTCAGCTCATTAACTACAGTATACCAACATGGACTGGTAATGTAGGTAATGCCTCTGACGACATTTGCAATTAAAAATGCACAATAAGTATTTTAATGTTTAACACAAACTTCTCGCTTTATTATACAGTAAATTCTTTTACTTGAATATTGCATAAATATTTAATTTTTCATTATTTGATGGAAAATGAACGCATCATGTTCGGCATAGCGAAACCACAAATGATACTTAAAAAAGACTTGGAAAAGGAAAGTGGATGGCCAACCAAACACCTCATGCAAGTTTCCACTATTAAAGCAACTTTGTCTTGATCAACTCAGCAGATCTTTGTGCGGCGCAACGAGATTGGAACAGAGGAAGATGACCATATCGGCGGAAAAAAGAAAAGTGCTGTGAGTGACCAGTCTCTTACCGCACAAGTTCTTATCGAGATTCTTGTGCCAGAAATTATAGCAGTGGTTACTGTGTTGGTGGTGGTATAGCAGCTAGTACATAAAGAGTTGCGAATGGAAAAAAAGAGATAGAAGGAGAGGCGGGTACATTACCACCTTCTCGAGAAGGCCGAATCACAGTGCGGACACCGGTACTTCTTGTCACCCGTGTGAAGCTTCACGTGTCTGTCCCTGCTTCTCTTATGCTTGAACAATCGGTGGCAGAAGTCACATTTGAATGGCATCTGGTCACTATGGCTCTGTAACAGAACGAGCAAATTCACGAATCACACTTATAAAACCCACTGCACCAATCAATACAAGATCGAAACATACCTGTTCGTGTCTCTTCAGGTAACTAAGTCTGGGAAATGCCTTGGTACAGAATTGACAAGCGTAAGGTGTGCCTTCAGTCACCCCTACAGTGAAGCTCAGGTCCAGGTCAGGATCTGGGTCTACACCAGTGGGCGTGGCGCAGCTGGACGGCGACAGCGATTGGTCGTCACCATCAGCATTGTCTGATGGCCAAGATGCTGGGTCCTTGCAATCTGGAAGCAGAGCATTCTGTTTAGTACTTATACTAATGCATGCTAATTTTATAATTATATACAAATTATCCATTAAGAACGCATTACTTTCAGCTTGATCGAAAGCCAGGGTCAGTCTATATAAATCAGTCGTATAGTCATTAAGGAGACATTAACGTCTATTTGTTCTGGGTCCCTTAATTTCCTTCAGGTCACTATATTGATTTAGTACTGGTATGTCTGCACCAGTATTCTTAGAAAGCTGCTCATTTTCTGACTACAAATGCAAGATTTACCTTTATCTTTGAATCTTTGAATTTGTTGCTCAGATTATGAAATTTCTGTATACAAATATGAAATTTGCATTTGTGACGTCAACATACATAGTTACCACCCCACCTCCCACAATCGTCACAATTTAGTCAGTACCCCCCCC
>WWPM01022325.1:0-10669 GCA_023279145.1 Glomeris maerens
TTATATATTTTGTTAACCCAGTTTTTATCCAAATTATTCAGAGTGCAAATTTTCCTCAAGAAATTCAATTCTATAGTAGTATGTTGCTCATTGAGGTGAAAATCAAAAATTCTATAAATACAACTGTATAAGAAAGCCTGTTTGTGAGAAATGGGGTGATGGGAGAAACCATCAATATAACGTGGGGAGAAAGTAGGTTTCCGATAAATGTTAAATTCAAATTTAGTTTTACATCTGATAATTACAATATCTAAAAAATTTAAGGTTTTATTATTCTCCTCCTGAATAGTAAATTGTATTTTTGGGTTCAATTTATTCATATCAGATAAAAGAGAATAGAGTTGCCTAGAGGTGAGATCATGAGAAGCAAAAACATCGTCGACATACCGTTTCCAGAATTTAATTTGAGGAAATTTAGAAAGTAAAAGGGTTTCATGTGTGATGAGTGTGTAATCCCTATAAGTTGATGAGATTATTGTGAATTTTATACCTGAAACGTTTAGCTTTGGGAATTGAAGTTGGCATTGGATTTCAGGAGTGCAATTTCAGTTGATTTTCGTTTAACCTTTTGCTCTGCATGCTTCCTAATACTGAGATCGGCTGACCATCCAGATCCTCCTACATCCTATTGTCATGCAAATGAACACATGCTAATAGTGGTAACACGATCGAAAATAGGCCTATGTGTGCCAACCAACACCACATATCCATGTTCATAAATGCAAATTAGGCGACTTGGAAATTGCCATTTTTGTGCACGACTCGCTAATTAAATACCAACTGGCTTTCATTAATACCTTATATACTGTATATATGTCCTACATACACTTCTCATTCATTAATTAGTTTATTTTTTTCTAGCTCTTCCTTTCCCACAGATTTCATAAATAATTGATTTCGACTGTAATTTAATTACTTTGCCCTCATTTATAGTATGAAGCACTGTAATCGTTATAAAACCAGATTGTTATAAGTAATACACATAATCTATATTATTTGAATATATGGAATTGAAACTGCTTTAATAAGTAGTAGTGTAGTTTGAAATACTAGTGGATTACGGCACGTGTTGTACATTGATTGTAGTTTTGGATCGATTTGATGATGAAAGCGTGTGAATCCAGTCGAGTAGGATGTGTATTATTTTGTCGTAATTGAATTAGTGAGTAGTTGGGAATTGATTCACACTTGGCAGAGTTTGGGTCCTCCTCTTGTGTCCGATTCCTGCGCACATGCCCATTGTAGGGGATTTGAGGAACGATTTTCGACAAATCGTCGCCGGATCCGATTTAATGCTCCCACCCTATACATCTACCATGTGGTTTCCATGTCGTCATCCATCCAGAAATATATCCCCTGGGTAGGGCGGAATTTTTGACAATGATGTGGCCGCAAATTTCCACTGATCCGTGTTTAATAACCCAGTCGGTGTTGGCTACAGGCCCTTTTCTCCAATATGTATAACACCTACTGCACCTATGCATTTGGCTGCAATTTCCAACCCGCCCCATAACAGTATATACAAAAGTAGGATGAAACAAACCAACAACGCCTATATTATTTCACCATTGGGGACATTTTAGAGAAAAAAAATATATGGAAGTAGTCATTTTTCCCTTATTTCATGAATGAACATCTGAATATTATGAATAATATATACAGTATTCAATTGATTAATTTCTTATATTTACTCACAACTTCAGGGGAAATTATTGTTTTGCATATTGTTGGAACTATATTGTTGCAAGATTGAATAAAGTTTGTGAATGGAAATTGACGATTTAATTCTATCGCTTTCATGTATGTGAACACTGGCTGTATTCGTTATTTATTAATGTTAAACTAATTATTTTTGTTTGAATTAAAATGAGATTATTATAATTTTTAATTTACTGATATGACATCTAATATATATATATATATACAGGGTGTAGAAGAAGTCTTGCCTGTTTGGAAATAACTTTGACAGCGATGATTCTAGGTGACTTATGAGTATGAAAAAAGTTGGTCTAGACACTGGGGGACATCTGTCTATGACGTCATATGTGACCTTGAAGCCCGCTTTCAAGGCCATTCGAAAACTAATTTTGTTAGTTTTGCCGATAGGGGCGTATTTTCAATTTATGAAATGTTGCCAACCATATTCTGAACATTTTGATGTAAACAGAGTTGAAATCGGTCAAAAAACAGCAGATATGGCCAGGTTATTTTTGGTGGTGCCCATTGAAATATTCCCTGCATCACAGCCGTTTCACTGCATTTGCTTGGTAATGCAGGAAATAAGTTAAGGGGCCGATTTCAAATCTGTTTTTGCCAAAATGCTCAGAATATGTTTCACAACATTTCCTTAATTGAAACTATGCCCCTATCGGCAAAACTAACAAAAATATTTTTCGAATGGCCTTGAAAGCGGGCATCAAGGTTAAATTTGACATCAGTGTTTAGACCAACTTCGTTCATACTCAAAAATCACCTAGAATCGTCGCTGTCAATGTTATATCCAAACATACAATACTTTTTTACACCCTGTATATTTATTGGGAATATGGTCCTACTGACATACTGAAATTGTGTGCGACTCCACGTCTTTGTGTTTTGTGCATGAAATATTGCAGTTTTTAGTGGTGAAATGAATGGCATCCATGGATGCATTGCATTGTTCGTGCACTTGCATGCACGATTATATTACAGTATATTATTGAAGGACGCCATTGTTTTTGGTGTCATAATGTGACGTTTTTAGCACGAGTTCAATGTTGGTATATAGCCGATATATGCTGAATTTGTGGCTAATTGGTGAAAATAATGCATATATAGGCCTAGTTGGAAGCTGAAGCTTATGTGTCATGGCCGCCATTGATTTACCTTTTTTTTTGGCCACAATGGCCGTGTCAAACAGCTCCGTTGTGCCACCTGTGTTCCAGACTATTGTGCCCCCAAATGCACAAGCTTTTTAACGACTGTTTCTCACAAACTATATACTATCTTTCTCAGTTTCCATGTGTGCATGTCTTCCTGGAATCATTGTCACTTCATTGGTGTTTATAGGAGATTTATGGGCAATCATTTCGCAAAGTTGATTTTATTTCTCCCTTATTCCCCTTCAATGAAATGATGTAACTTTTATTTTATGGCATCGGTTTTGATGTGCAAGCTCTTGTTTTCAATCCGAATTTCTATTATAATACTGTACAATATTAGAATTCTGATAGTTTTTTTTGACATTATGTTTAATTAATTCAAATTGTATTTGTGGAATATCAATTCATGCAAAATGATGAACTTGCTCCCTCTAATTTGTATACAATGTCCAAGTCAGGACAATGCATGCATACATCGTTCTGCTTTGACAAAAAGTTGGTAAGATAGACAGAAAGTGCATGTTTTGGATTGGCAATCAATAAGACCTGACCTTAATTCAATTATGAACCTATGGGGCATCTTAGTTCACAAATTTTATTCAAATGCATGAGAGTTAAGAGGAGGCAATGATTTCAACATTGCTATGTATGCTGCTTGGAATACATTGATCACAGAAGAAAGACACAATCTTATTTTCAATATTGAAAGCCGTATCTATCAATATATCATCAATAAGGGTGATCACAACTCATTTTAATCAATTTTATTGCATTTTAAACCCATTTTCTTAAACGAATGTCCACGTTACAAAGTGTCATAATACAGTTTTCATGTTATTTTCGGGGGATTACCCTATTATTTTTTGTCAGAAACATTTCTTAATACTCTTTTATCAATATAGGAATAGATTTAACTGTAAAATAAATTTTTAATTGCCGAAATTGCAACAAAAGTGCATGTTCTGAAATGAGTGTCCGCCACTGTATATTTCCGAATCAACAATTTGTGAGTATTAAAAGTATTTCGTTTCATAAACATTATAATACTGTGTAGGAACAATACAAATTTGGAAACGAATGCTAATAATTTATTTTTAAATGTTCCAAATAGATAATAAGATGTACCGAAAGGTTAAGAAGCTTTTATTGAAATTGCAACGGTTTCATTACCGTGTTTTTAATTGATGTTCAGTTGCTTTTTTGCTATTAGTATTTTCTATTGGGACTTTGAATTTTTGAGCTAGGCTCGTTTGAAAGCTGTCCGTGCATTTTCTGCTCCATCATCATTGTCGAAAATAGTTCTCCGCAGGAATTTTGATCTCTGCTAATTAAAGCTTTTGGCCCTTTCTTTTTTGTTGTGCCTATTCATCGGCCAAGAGTTGCATGAGAACATGACTTGACGATTTCCAACAAATCTCCAACCTCATCCATCCAATCCACCACCATCTTTGCATGGAATTAATACATATATATAAATTTCCCTGTTAACTCCTTCGAAAAAATATCCAAACAACATTATTCATATACTGCACATTGAAGTCTTCTTGTGTATGCATACCCTTTAACAATCTAAAAGACCTGAAATGTGCCGATTTTATTGAATTCCTGATGTAATTTGGAGAATTAATCTAATTTGGAATAATTTGATTATCTTTGTTGCAAAAATTAAACTTTATAGTCCATTGATTTGACATATAATCGACTGCATGACATGCAAATGCTTTCATTATCATTTTATCATTAGGTTAAGGTGTGACCAACAAGGTAACAACTTAGATATTAATTAACTTTGGTTCTAGATGCAAATTTAAATATGGCCAATATGAAATAGATTAAGGAAAACTATACAGGGTGTAAAAAAATTATTGCCTGTTTGGAAATAACTTTGACAGCGATGATTCTAACCTGTGACTTGTGAGTATCAACAAAGTTGGTCTACTACACACTGGGGGACATCTTTCTATGACGTCAAATTTGACCTTGATGCCCGCTTTCAAGGCCATTCGAAAACTAATGTTGTTAGTTTTGCCGATAGGGGCGTAGTTTCAATTTAGAAAATGTTGCCAACCACATTCTGAACATTTTGGTGAAATGAAATTAAGGTTATATTATGCAAAATAACATTAATTTTTGGAATTTGGCTTAAATTGATAAGTACATTACATTTTGGAACTTAAAATGAATGTTCTGCTTTGAAATATTTTCCCCGAGTAATAATAACTAATACAGTGTTTATTATTGAGCAGCACCAGTTGTATAATTGTACTTGGATGTACTGTATATATCATTATACGGTGTTTAATTTTTATTACCATTTGATATTATCAATTAATATCTCCATGCATTTTACGTGTCTCTCCCTTTTGTTCGCATCCTGTGGTGAGTCATATGTCCATTATTTGGAATATGAATAATAATATATTATCAAGGGTGAAATTGGATGCATGAAGCGAGAAAGGTGTTGATCATCCATGGAAATATTGCATTATTACCAGGGCTTAGGTCCCCCACATAAATAAACCATATCCAGGCAAATTTGCACATTTTGATCTACTGAAACGTTGAGAAATACTACATTGACAATTAATATTACAACAAATTATGTGTGTATGTATCTCAGAAACTTCCTGAATATTCTCTATAGCTTAACCTTAATCTTGGAAAAAATTAAAACTAATAAAATTGCAAAGTTTCCAAATATGAACTAAATTATCGATATGGAAATGAACAATGACAATAATGCTATTATTGAATTATTATTATTATGAATTATGGATGTCACATTTTATGTAGGTTCTACTTGAGTTTATAGGAACTTTGTCTTTATGCCCTATTGAATTAGTATATTAATTAAATGATAATTGTATTTGAATGTTTAATTCTGACAAATTAAAATCGGTGGTTTTCAATTTGCATGATCCTATATATGGGGGGAGTTTGAGATTTATTCGATAAAATGGCTTCTTTTAGCAACTGCGGTGTACTACGCTAATTAAACTGTTATAACGGACGTGGAAAAAGAAAAGTATCGATTTTCCAATTGATTTTGCCATTTGAACTGACATTTCGCACTGAGCCATGCGGCAATAAACACTGCTTTTCATATGTACATGCATCACATGCTAGGCCTAATTTTCATTGGCCATTTTTACCCCATCCCCTTGCCACTCTCACTCTTTTCTCCTACTCTTGCTATAATATAATACACGAAAGCTGTGATTTACAGTATTATGTACAAGTTGCTTGGGGCTGTGTTTTTTTTTGTCGCCTGCGCATGCGCCTAAGCACAAATGCCCCTTTGACACGCCAAAAAACAATTAGGTTTTGCGCCAACCTTCCCAAACCCAACCCAGAATACACATGTATTATTTCCACCCGTTATGGTGTATATATATATATATATTGAGATCGAAGTTAGCCGAAATCATGTAATTGGTACTAAGGGGTGATTCGTAATGTATGTATAAAGGCAATACTTGCAAACCTCTTGAGGTAATCTTATTAATCACTAATTCTTTTTCGTGTTTATGCAATTTTAAATGTTTTGGAAATTCGTGAAAATATTTTTAAATTATTTTGTCATCGAGTATGCGATGGAGCCACGTTGCAATCTTATAGAATAAAAATCAGAAGTGAAAAGCATGTTAGATAATTTTTTCTGAAACTTTAGTTACTCCACACACAGGACAAAAAAATCATGAACCCTCTGCTAGTGAAAATGGAAATTCTATGAATGGTCGAGCTTGCGAAAAATTACTCACAAATTCTTGGCGCTCCGGATGACCAAACGTCAAATGCTTATAACTTATTAACTAATTTTTGTATAGACCTGAAATTTTGCATGTGAACTCACATTGTAATGTAGTAACACTATGCCAAATTACATTATGATCCGTAATAGTGACGTGGGGCCATTGGGTGATTTGGGATGGAATGGCTCCATACATTTCCAGGACAATTGATTAACTTTAGTCATTCATACATGCATGTACAGTTTATATTTAAATACAGTGGAACCTGTATAACTTGAACCCGTTCATATTGAAAACTTGCATACAGTAGGACCCGCTTATAGCGTATCCCGCTTGCAACGTTATTCCGCTGATAACATACAAATGCAATTTAACAGATTTTCAGCATGCCAACAAAAAAAGCCCGCATTTAACAAATCCCGCTTATAATGTTGAGAAATCTTGCATTTGACCGCAACGCTATATAGAGGTCCTACTGTATCTTGAACGTAAAGTTTGGCTGCACGTTTGCCCATAGACTTAGCATTGCGCCTCTTTAGGTTGAACCCCTCCTTCTTAAAACTTGAACACAATCTGAGTCCACTCAATGACATTTTCAGACTTTTGACCCCTTTCAAGTTGAACTTTTCCCTTTATCTCCAATCTGCCTCAGCCCCAAACAAAGAGAGTGAGACTCCTGTCCTACTACCCTGCATTTCAAGTCGAGAGACCTTAGATATGGTTCAAAAATTGAAAGATTATGCTACGACTAACAATGTTTCGATGTTTCAACATGCTTCAGCATACGAAAACATGTTGCTGCTCCAGATTGAGGAAAAAATATATAATGGGAGACAAACAACTATTCCCATGATGTTCAATAAAGTTTAAAAAAATTTCTCAGATTTTTTTTTATTTGTCTAACTTGAACACCCGTACAAGTTGAACGTTTTCTTTGGATATTGGGCGTTCAACTTAAGAGGAGAGGTTGCAGTGTTTGACTCGCAAATCCCCACAAATCTTTTATGGGTAAAAGCCCTAGGTGGGCTGAAGGGGTTCATCAATTATTTGAATGCCATGAGCAATGGTCATCGAGATATTGAGCATTGAACTTTGGGGTTTTTTCTTGGACTGCAATATAAAGCACTTTCATCGCTTTTCTCTCCCGTTCGTTATTGTGGTGTAGTTGGGTAGGCAGTTTCCTGTGATGCAGGTGAAGGCAGGTTCGAATCCATATGCAACTTTCTTTTTTTTTCATCAAATTGCTTTATTTTGCAAGTTGTACTGCCCAAAAATGATTTTCCAATATTTTGTTGCGATCAATGATTTTTCATGCAAAAAACTATAAAAAGATTGTTTTGTAGATTAATGTTGTATGCATAAGATTAGATTTTTGCGTACAATTATCCAGATATACCAATAACATAATTACAACAGTTGTCATTTGCATGAAAAATCACATTAATCACAACATTATGTTCGAAAGTTATTTTTGGGCAGTACAAGTTGCACAATAAAGCAACTTCATGCAAAAAAAAAATAAAGTCGTAGAAGGATTCGAACTTGCCATCACCTGCATCACAGGTAACTGCCTACCCAACTACGCCACAACAACGAACGGAAGAAAAAGTGATGAAAGTGCTTTATATTGCAATCCAAGAAAACCCCCCAAATTTCAATGGTCAATATCTCGATGACCATTGCTCATGGCATCCAAATAATTGATGAACCCCTTCAGCCCACCTAGGGCTTTCACCCATAAATGATTTGTGGGGATCTGCGAGTCAAACACCGCAACCTCTCCTCTTTAGACAGGTTCCACTATATATGTTTTGGAGAAACAATGTATCCAATTTTAGGGGGTACTATTACCATTGTTTTATTTCTCCTGCTGCATTTTCGATAAAACTGAACCATTTTAACCTAAAGTCATTTTTGTTGGACAATTGTTTCATTTTCTGAGCATATTCCTCTTGAATTTCTCGAAATATGGTGTGTGGTCGACTATGCGAATACAAGAACCAGTTCATTCGATAATTTATATTATTTTTATTAAAGAACAAATTTAGTAAATAACCATGTATTGCTTTGATTAATTTCAGGAGGCCGAATTCAGCAACACAAAGTTGGAATGGACGTGCAAAATGAACGGCTGCTGGTTGTGAATGATATTTGTTGGTCGCTGCGGTCGCCACATCGTCAACTTCCTGTCTAGAGGAGAGAGAGAGAAGCGAATCAAACCGAGGTGATGCTTTTGTCCCAACATAACAATAGCTGTTCTATAGTTGGCTGCCACCCAAATGTCGCCAACTAAAATCCAAGCCAACTGAAACTTGCGCACCAACTTTTGATGCGCAAGTTGCCATGACATGTTCAAACATAGCCCCATCATCCCAAATCCAATCATACCCTTATTGTAATTATTGGCGCTAATGGGCTGATATCAGTTATCGAAATGTTCAGCGCCGTGTTCTAAACATAATGCAGCAAACAGATTGAAAATCGGATAAACAATGCACAAGTTGTGTGGAAATACTGTAACTGGAATGTGACCCCTGTGAAAAGCTTTCCAGCCAGCTCCCTTGTTGTACACAAACAGCATGCAATTTCAAGGCAGGGAAGCACACACAAGGGTATTCGTTAGAAAGGCTTAAATTTTCTCAGGGGTTCTACATTCCAGGTTTTTCCACACAACTTTTGCATTGTTTACCCGATTTTCAATCTGCTTGCGGCGCTGAACATTTCGCTAAATGATATCAGCCCACTAGTGCCAAAAATTACAAAGTTAGCATTTCAATTACCTTGATCCCACCATTCAAGGTCACCAATGGGCACATGGTTAGATAGCCCCAAACTTGCTGAGTACTTTCCATGTGCGTTTCCATTCCAACACCATTCATTCACAAAATCAACAGGCCATCGCTGTACTTATGACTCATCCGGTATACACTCGTACATGCAGCCCATGTCTATTGATAGAGATCGATCCTTAAAGTTCTCTGCTTAAAGCATCTGCTTTAGTAATAATATAATGTGTAAATTATGAGTAATAAGTGCGTTGGTTTGGACTGGAGCGCGTTGGTGAGACGTCGGTCGCGTATGGGGCCGTGCACAAATGACGTCATCACAAAATTGCTATTTTTTACCACCTTCCCCCCCTCTCGATCACCAATAATCGGTTTCTATTGTACCCCCTCCCCCCGTGACGTCACCGAAAAAATTAAAAATGCATGCGACAAGTTATTTCTGTAAATTTGTATTGCTAAAACATTGTAATAAATTTTTACTCATTGTTATCGCCTAAAATATTATCTTCGAAAGGTGCTTGAAGCCAATGTTTCAAATCGCTAATTTGTAATTTCAATTGGATTTTCTTCGAGCAAAAGGCTAAAAACCTGATGCTAATTATCTATTACAGTTCAGCTCAAAGCTTAAATATATCATAATTAAATGATTCTCACTCACCTCTCCCCTTGCAATGTCACATATAAGGAGAGATTAGGATTATCAAATCCCCTCCCCTACTCTCCTTTGTCACACTCAAATTCAGCGAATTCCATCTCTCATTTGCCACACACAAATTTCAATGTGATGTCACTTTTGGCTTGCCCCCCCCCCTCCCCCCTTCATCACAAAAAAATCAGTATTTTGTCTACCCCCCTCGACTGCTGACGTCATTTGTGCACGGCCCCTATGACCTACACTGACCGCGACGTGGCCTGGTGGGCTATAGCCCCCATAGCCCCCCCCCCTAAATCCGGCTATGGGTGTGCCTAATACCAAATAACAAATTTTCATAAGATAACAACTGAAAAAGTTTGATATATTGTCTCAATATTATGCAAATTGATAACAATGAATAGTAAATTCAAGAAAACAAAATCTTAAAATTAAAGGTGAACTGACAAACATGCAAAATTTTGCCTCACCAAATCGGCTAAAAATTTTATGTAGCATTAAGAAGCTTTCTCTAAGTATTGCCATTTTTTTTTGGAATTTTCCACCGATTCGTTATTTTATAAATAATTGCCAAAGTTACATGAAATCGGAACCAGCGGAACCAGTCTGTCAAAATTT
>WWPM01022326.1:0-11557 GCA_023279145.1 Glomeris maerens
TTGACGTTCACACAGTTTTATGAACCCTTTTACTGCTAATTACGAATATTCTCCAAGCAAGAATTGTTTATTTAGTAACTTTAATGAAAAATGTTTATTGGAAGAATATTACAAAATGTCATAAATTACGCCTTAATTTTGAAGTGCAATTGGGATTTCATTCACCTTGATAGAGCAGAAGATTTATTTGCAATGGAATCCTATTCACATATCAATTTATTATTGGTATCAAAGTTTAATTTCAACACTGTTGCCAAATGATGGCATGCCTTGTTTGCCAAGAAATGATTACATCCTTATCTTTTATCTGTTTCACTGTTGTTGTCCTGCATGATAACAACTTTAATACACCTATCAAACCGATCATCATCTTCTCGTTCATTGTGTTCTATTAAAAATGTAACCTTTTTACGAATCCACCAATTTTTCACATAGACGTGGGAATATTTCAATTCTGTTCATTTAATGTTTTCATGTTTGTTGGTTCTATTTGTGCAATATTAATGTTGAGTACGTTTGTTATTTTTTAGACGAACACAGTCGGTTGAAGCTCGCGGAGGTTAACGGTGATCCTTTGTCATCGTACATTAACGCCAACTATATTAAAGTATACATTAAAATAATGCGGTTGGTTTATTTCATGAGCCAGAGCAATAATTTGATTCCCTCCCTCATCAATATCTAAGATAGTTGTGATAGTTTTAACTTCACTGAATTAATGTACTTAGAGTTACGCAATTGTATATACAGTTATTATTAATTCCATCCATTTGAGACTCTGATTAATGAAATACAACTTTGAAATTGGGATATAGGAATATTTGAGCATTTGCTGTTACATTTTGAAAGGGCTACGATGCAGAGGAAAGGGCATATATTGCCACACAAGGTCCTATGGCGCACACAGTAAATGATTTCTGGTCAATGGTTTGGCAAGAGAAATCCAGCTCCATTGTTATGATTACAAAATTCCGTGAAAAGACTAAGGTAGATTTTTATTCAGTTATATTTGTAATAATGTGAACTCGAAAATTTCTTAAATGGTCAAAATGTGATTGATTTACATGTAGATGAAATGCGAGCAGTACGTGCCAGAACGCAGTTGTTTTTATGGTGACATCGAAGTGACCCTCACGTCGGTTTTACCCAGGGATGGGTACACAGTTAGAGAACTTTATCTGAAGGCCAGAAACATTTGTATTATATTTATTTCGAGATAAGTATGCCTATAGAAATCTGCAAGTGACTCACTTGTAGTTGCTTATTATTTTTTACAGTAACTTTTTCGCGTTTATATTAATTCAATAATCCCCAAATCAAGTTAGACTTTGTTCAATTTTTAAAGCAGTTGGATAAGTATGTTTTCTCTTTCAAAGAGAATTTTTCAAAATAATATATAGTACATATTTTTAATAATGGTTGCGCCCTCTACCAACTGCAGCGAAATCAATGCTAATTTCCAGAAAAATGTCAGTGGGTCATAATTTTCTGGCCACTTAGTGTATATTTGTTTTCGTAAATGTAGTACCAGGATCCACCTGTGACCGCTCAAATCACTTTTTAAAGATATTCAACTTGGCAGTCGTGATGTACGATAAACGTGGAATTTATATTAATATTGTTTTACGTATAGAAAGGTGTTTTGAGCCAGCACGTAAGACATTACTGGTACACAACATGGCCCGATCACAAAGCTCCCATCAATCCGCGGCAACTTGTAGCGATGGCCGTCGAAGTGGAATCGCAGAGGTGCGACACGAGCGGCAAGCCGAAAGGACCGGTCATTGTCCACTGCAGGTCAGTTTATTCAGTTTGGATCTTTATTTGTGTTGGATATGGAAATGAATTGATTTGTTATTTGCAATTTTCACAGTGCGGGAATAGGAAGAACGGGTTGCTTCATTGCGGCAAGTATCGGCATGCAACAGCTACTTGAGGAGAATATGGTGGACGTACTGGGAGTTGTGTGTTCCATGAGGCATGATAGGTAAGAGTTTTTAGATTCTATAAAAATAAGAAACAAGGAAGCAAAAACAATGAATTTTGGTACTTTAGAGGTGGAATGGTTCAGACTGCGGAACAGTACGAATTTGTACACCGTGCTCTGTGCTTATTCGAACAGTCTCTGCCAGATCAGTCGGGCGAGTGATTTATAAGCGTGATCTTGGAGACAAAAAACAACTTGAGAAAATGCTCACTTGGTCACTTGTAGAATTGACAGATATGTGCTTATCGTGCATTGCATTGTAAGTTTGCGAGTTTGCGACGCGAGCGTGCACGTGACAGCGAGAGCAACGTGCGTTTTTCGCAAACGCGCATTGCACTTTGGTTGCTGATAAAAGGCACAATCTGCCCTTTTTGCTGCCATTTGTAGGGCTCACAAGTGGACTCGAAACTCCTAGAAAAGATATTTCTTGGCCAATAAATGAATGCAAATCATTTACGTAGTATATAGTATGTGACATTTACGGCATATCCTAATGGGATTGTTTTTATCTTTGGAGAAACAGAAAGATAAGGATTGTGGTACGTAGTTGAAATTTTGGTTCCAGTGTGGTTTTAAGTTGGGATTTTAATTAATTTGCATTGCAGTTGACTTTCTGGTAAATTTGTGGAGTTAATTTATAATGGGGAAATACAAAAATATGGATATGAAACAAACTGAGATTCATGTAATGAGTCACAAAATAAGTTTTTATTTCAAATGTTTTTTCTTAAAAATTATATTTTAATTGCAAGAAAATATGCATAGCCAAAATGAATTTCTTTGCTCGCAATTTTGGTGCTAATATTTTCTAACAAATGTTTATTTACAATAATAAAGTAAAGTAATAAAGGTTTCTAAATAATTTTTCTCAAAAGAAAATATTGACTTTCTGCAAGGATTTATTTCTTTTGTGTCACTTCAATTGTGTGAATTATAACTGAAAAATATTGAAATTATTGCATTTATTGTGACTCATTTCATGACTCAATATTTTGTGTGGCTTATTGTGAAAAATGTAATAAAATTACATCGGCTAATGCAAAATATTGAAACACTGTTTTAAAGGTCAAGTAATGCATTAATTATGTCATTAAGTTTAATGCAATATGTGGTTCGTTTTGCTTGTGTAGAATAATGCAAATTGGCCAACTAGATTAATGTAATATTTAATGCGAGCAATTTAGACGATGCTTGTTATATTTGATATGTGCATGAAAGGGCAAATTATTTCATTGCCTAATTAATGTGACATGAAGAATTCATGCTGAAAATACGCTACATTTCACAGTTACTTTCTTCATTCTACAATTTATTTCATAAGTTCTATTCTATAACTCCACCAACAAGAGAAAGAACCAGGGGAGGAGCTAAAAATGAGCAAATCAGGAAAAATTGCTTATGCATTTGTTTGGCCAGGTGCTTTCGTCGTCGATAGAATCCAACACAAAATGGCGGCTTCGTGTAGGGATCACTAGCCAGGAGAAGGCGATCGCAAATACATCGTTGCATTTCATTCGTTGATTTGAGTGAAAGGGGTGGGGCAAGCCACGCCCCTGGTTCTTCTCTTGTTGGTTTAGTTATAACTTCCAACAATTGTCTAATATTTCTTCCATATAATTAATTTCGTGTAATTTCAAAACATAATACAAATTAGAAGTTTAAAAAAATACAATTACTAACTGCAATGTCTTATCATATGATTAATTAATCTAAAAATTAACTTGCTTTTTGATTGTTACTTATACATTCAAATGAAAACGTTGCTATTTAACATTGTGCAATAATAATGAAGGTCACTGAAAGATGGTTTCACTGTTAGCTAGAATAATTAGATTATTTTTTGGGGAAAAAAAGAAAGTATTAAATTCACTAAAAAATATTTTCCTGCATGTTAATATTATAGGATTTTTTTAATTATGTCATTAAATTTCCATGATATATACAGAGCTCTATAATTAATTATTATTATAGATATGTATACATATGTACATAATTTAATAAGCTGAATAGTAAATTAAATTGGTATGATTTCAAGTGTTTTTGCTAGACCTTGATATATACACTGTTTAATTTGTTGTACAAAACACATTTATGTGGGAAAAGAGTTTCTATACAAAGAAATTGTGATGCAAGTTACTATGTGCATAGAAGTACACGTATATTTGAATACACTAAGAAATTAAATTCTATATGTGCAGAATGCTTCTGTATGAAAAAGTTGATCAATGTTGGATATTTAAATTTTATATATAACAAAATGTAACTGGAAATTATAGCTTGCAATGTGGCACATATTTCAAGCTTTTGTTGTGTGTATGTATGCAAACAAACTGTCATAATATGTTTGTTTTCAAATTTTGTTGGTTTTAACAACAATAGATGTCATTGTATACAATTGGGGAATCCGAAATATGTAATGTAATATTGGGATTGTTTAAATAGTTGAATGTAATTACACAAAGATGTTTTCAGAGTCTAAATACTTTGCAACATTCCCTAGTTATACTCAAGGACACAATATACCAGGGCTAGGGCTAGGCCCCATGATTAGTTAATGGCAATTTATATTTTCCAGCAGCACGTATAGCACTGTATCAAGTTCGTATCGGTACCTGTAACCGGTACATGCCCTCTTGCATGACAGTGCATGCTCGATACACCCAATATCAGTGTCCAAATTTAGTGACCTGTATATCTGTCCCTATAAAGAGCAATTGCTATCATATTATTGTTTATTTGACTTCAGGAAAAGGGTTGATGCCACTCGAAAAAAATATCAAATTCTCGATTTTCTTGCATTGCTACTAAATTTACTATACTAAAATAAGAATTAGAAAAACCGTTTACAAATTAGGGTTGGAGCATTGACATATGGGTGTGTTCTATGACAACAAAAGCCCTGATAAAATAGATATTAAATCAGAATTTCTCAGAGCTATCGTGGCGATAAGGAATAAGTCAATGGATTTTGTGTAATATATGAAAGACAATATTTATTGAGTTATTTTTGTGAAAATTGTTATTTGAAATGCGAAGATATTTCACACTTTTGCTACAATCATTAATTAAGTCCTTGGTATAGGCTACAAGATACTAAACTGACCAGTATGGCCAGACTCGATACGGTATCCACAATGTGGCAAACCGGTATTTCGACCGTATCAGAAATGCGCCACCTGGCAGTCAACCCAGAATCATAGTCCTGGTATATATTGTGTCTTTGGTATATTACTGTTAAACCCTATTTCATTACAGAGTTTTTATGGTGTTTGTTTGGCCCTGTGATTGGCTCCTCCTCTTTACAAAGTAATCCCCCAATCAATAAATGCGAATTAATATAGGCCCAACCAATCAGAATGTAAGAAATCATTCCAGATAGTGGAAAAGGGTTTGCATATACATCTGAAGAAAAATCCCTGAAACTGTGTCATAATTATAAAATAATACATACTTGTTAATTCCATCAATGTTGTTTGTATATATACATATATATATATAATGGGAACATTAATTATTCTGGCAATATTTTTAGAAAGTGGATTTGTAGCAGGAAGTTAATTTGATAACACTACATTATTTTTGCAACATGTTTGTATACTGTGTCAAAACAATCTCTATATGTATAGCACGAATATTGTTTTTACAAATAAAATCTTTAAGCACATCATAATACTATATATAATAGTAAATGTGTTAATACGTACATATATTGAATTATATACAGTAAGAAATGAGGTTTTTGCATTCACAGATATATCGAAATAATTGCTGGAATAATTTGTTGGATGCAATTTAGATACATTTAGTCTTCTATACACTATTGTTCAATCATTGTGAACATTATTACTGTGCGCAGTGAATGAATTTCTCAACAAATATACTGTATAGCTATAGACCTATGTGTGAATAACTATATTGTCTTTTCAGAGCTGGATAAAATGGTTTGTTGTTTCCAAATTGAACAGAAATATCATGTGCAGGAATCTGTTTATAAATACGATTTTTCAATACCATATTCATGGGATTTATATGTATCAGATTCCCATATATGTACAACTTTGAATAACAGCATATATAATTCTGATGCACCACTTTGTGAAATTGTTTCCATTGATTTGTTCATTTTGTAGAGAGAATTGTGATTGTGCTGCTGGGCAGTGACATGTGTAATTATATAAGACGCATAATTAGAAATTGCTGTATACAGCAAAGTTGCTACATTGTCTTTAATTAAGTAGGCTTTGTATATATTCATAATTATCGAAGTTGATATATTTACTGAGCACGAGTTCACTTTTTCAGTTTATATTTCATGAATAAAGAATGTTATTCGTTTTTCTTATAGAAATCATGTGTGTTTTAATATATGCGACATGCGCACCCAAATTGCAGCAGTAATTGCGTGAAAAGATGGAAAACATCATTATGAATGACAGCCATTGATTGGGCTAATAAAGCAGTTGATTTAAAACGGCAATAAATCAGTTGGCGTACGGAGTACACCGAGATGCAGGGGGGTGATGCGCGTTCATAGAAATTGCCAGTAGCCTTATTAGACGCGCTCGAAGACGACAAGGACCCATCAGTTGCTGTCACTCCCTTGGAATTCTAAATTCTTCTTGCACATTAGGCAATGCCCTATTTTCAAATCGTAATAATCGCCGACATTATGCCAAATTCACGATGACTATGTTATATATCATCTGGATTGGCATATAGTACTCTCTTTTAATAACAAGGATTCAAATTTCCCGCCGGTGACGTCATAACATAACGGTTGTCACGTATAGTCCCAATTTTTAAATTATATAGCGGTAAATGAAGCCTATTATTAATAAACCAACCGAGAGAAAACACAGTGACAAAGCGTAAAATGGGGAACAAAATTTCATCACTGATTTCTAAGAAAGAAAGAGTTCAATAATCTGCGATTTTATTATATGGCGCAATTACCCAAGGAGCAACTGAACTCGCACCGTTGCACCTTGGGGTTGCTCCCAAGGTAGTATAGCATCGTAGGAGTATTCCACCAACCCAGCACGCTTGTGACGTCATCAGGCTGCCTTCGTCACCGACCCAAAACGCATCGTGACGTCACCTAGCTGCGTTCGTGTCCTTGATTGGTTGACTGGAAAGCTAGTTCCATTGGCACGGCCTGTTGCACGCCCACCACTTCGGGCATCAGCGATTGGTCGAACGCGAACGTGATGTCACAGCCGAGATATAGCCAAGCAAAAACAACCCAAAAAAAAAGCCCGTGTTGACATGTCATGCACATCCAAAACAGATTACCAGCTGAGCGAGGAGAGATTCAGTCGCTGTGTATGACACTACGTAGAAAGATATTAGAATAGACATCGAGTTTGGAGCAACAATGACGAGTCCGAAAGCCGTGGTAAGTTAATGGATTACATTTGCCTGGTAATGGCGACTTATTTGAGACATTTGTTCGATCAGCTCTGCACAGAGCTGTGTGTCTGTGTATAATAACCTGCTCCCATCCATTCATCCGTTATTATCTGTATATGTAAGGGAAATACGGGCTGTCCTTGCGTTGCAGAGTTTTGTTTTTGACGTGCAAATAATAAGATAATGACGCATTTTCTCAGTTGTTCAAAACCCGATTGGAAAATAAGCTGGCCATATATCGAGATTTGAGCAAATCGAAGTCAACGATCGCCTTTTCAGCTCCATGTTGTTTTCTGTGGCTTGTGTTTTGGTTTGTTGTTTTTCTTCTAGCTGGTCGGTGATTGTGCCATAAATTAATTACAAATGGTGCCATCGAGATGGGGATGAAAAGAGAAAAAGCCAGCTTGCGTGATGATGGTAATTTGATAAGGATTTGGAAAGGATCCAGTGTATATAATTTAGTTGCCAATATTTTAATCGTTTATTAATTATATACGGGCACACGCACAAGGTAAATTGCCCGAAGTTACATAAAGTTTTGCTGCATTAAATATGCTTTTGTATGTTTTCTTATTTTTTTAAAAAAAAAGACTATACTGAATATTAAATTGTTACGCTATTTTGAAATTAAACTTTTGTTTTGACCAAAATCCAAAATAAGGATCCTCTTTCGTGAATTAATTAATCTGTTATTCTGTAATTAATTACAATTAACTGAGAATTGGTTCTTTCACGAGTAAAGGTTTTGTAGTAATACGCAAATGTGTAAAACAACTCAAATTTCGATAAAGTTAAAGCAATATAACAATTTAAAATAATAATTTCGCATTTCGAAAAGACTTTTTCTTTCTCGGTCTTGCAGATTTAATTGGATCAAGAGTTGATTAATTGTATCTAATCAAACATTGTTCCCAAATCGGAAATCGAAAAGGTTGCAGCTGAAAAATAATCGCTTTTATTTAAAGATTTACCGATATTCAGATTAAATAGCTTTTTTCATTACGAAAAATCGCAATTTTGCAACCTATTATAAAACGTTTTAATCTTTCAGACTGAATTGTAAAATACAATTGGTTGTCATTGATTATCAGTAATAACAAGAGCTCTTGGTAATAAGTACATGTGCAAAACAATTGGACAAATTATTATTGAAAATGAAAAAGGCTATGGTCGTCATAAAGTAATGCACAATTTCTGGAATTGTTCCAGCTGGGATTTAACGACCTTGACTTTGCTTCAATTAATTATTACTGTATCTTTTGTGTGGAAATTCATGTAGATACAGTATGTTTGTAGTATAGTTATATAGTTGTTGTTCCAACTTATAATAATATAATAAGGATAAAATGAGATTTCGTCAAATTCGTTTTTGTCACGTTTATCTGTTGACATCCTGGTGTTTTCCTGCTGAAAAAAAACTTGCTGAATTGTGTAGCAGTTGTGCAATTGTTTTCTTATCTTGCATTGAAATGCCTGCAAAGCCGTGTGGTGGCACTGTAATAAAGTAGGCGTGGTTAAAACTACAACTTAACCATGTACGTAACAGTTTTGCCTGAAATTAATTGTAAAATTGGCATATTTCCCTTTCTTCAATTGATATCAAATGAAAAGATTGATGGCATAAAACTGCCTTGTTAATTATATGGTCACATGATATAAAACATTAATAATTTCCTGAGTGTTCTAGAAGCGTACTTTAAAAATTGCCAGAATTTATCTACAGTTTTCAATGCAATGCCGCACTTTTTTGGGGGGAAATAAAAACTGGTGAAATGTATGTTGCAAATTATACTGTTTATTATAAAGTCGTTGGCCTTAAGGAATAAATTACAACGCTGAAAACCTCGATTTAATCGCAGTACATAATTTAGTAATTGTATTCTTTAACTGACAAAATGCAGACTTCAGGAAAAATGTTAATTTCGAGGAAGTAAATGGTAAATTTTAAGAAATGCGCTCCTTTTCCTTGCACGACATTTAATTAGGTCATATATATTTCCAATACTATATAATTTACACAAACATGACATATTTCTGCATGAAATTCAACCAGTTAGTAACAAGGAAATGTGATTTTTGAACAATTGTTAAAAGAACAGGAAATCAAATGATGCTGCATTTTAAGCAGAGAGTTTTAAAGGAGAAATTATGAATTTTTTCAGGGGTTAAGCCTCGTCATGGAACAGCATTGAGCCATACAGTTCAGCATGCGAGCTGAACTATATGGCTGTTCTTGTTAACAGACAACCTCCCTAATATTTATTCTCTTTTTTGTTTCTGGTCAACATTAAAGTCTTCCAAGATGGCTGCCCCCTTATGAGCTATGTAAAATGGATAAAAAAATGCCATTTTTAAGACGCTTGTCTTCCATTTAATGCAAAGTTTAACTGAAATATAGATGAAACTAACTCATTTCTGTTATTTGGACACGCGTATTCTGGTTTTTTACAATCGGTACTGTTTAATTAACAGTTGAAAAGTGTTGGACCCAAGTTAGTGCCCTTCTTCAAGACGGTGGCCATCTACTTCGTGCTCTTCTTACCCAATGCCAACCCATCGTACTTCGGGTGTCTCATCAAGTGCCTTCCCGTGGTGTCCCTATGCGTGTTCGTACTACTTCACGGCATGAACCTTCGCGACGAGTACGCGTACTCCAGAAGGATCTTGGGAGGCTTGGCGTTCTCCTGCATAGGGGATGCATTCTTACTGTACCCTCAGTACTTTCTTCAAGGCATGGCCTGCTTCGGCGTCGCTCACATCCTCTACACTAGCGCTTTCGGCTTCCACCCGTTCAACCCGTACGCGGGAACTTTCTGTCTGGTTATCTTCGTAGGTGCGTCGTCCGTCCTCTTGCCGGCCATCGAGAGCTCACTGTTGATGACCTGCGTCAGCATCTACATAGCACTCATCGGCGTCATGGTCTGGCGAGCCATCGCGAGAGTCCAGCTCTTCGAGGATCTCTGGACGTGGACGAAACTGTGCAGCTGCGCGGGAGGAATCTTCTTCTGCACGTCCGATGCGCTCATTGGAATTGACCATTTCCTCTTTCCGATACCTTACAGCCAGGCACTCGTGATGGTCAGTTACTACGCGGCGCAGTTCGGCATCGCGTTGTCGGTCGTCGACAGCATGGCGGTCGCGAGTCCCAAGAAGAAGTCCGTGGAAGAAGTGGATGCGGGATGGAGAAACGAGCAAGGTGGTAAGAATGTATTGGACGAAGATCGTCATGGGTCTTGTGAAGACATTAGCGGTAAGTTTGCATCGCAAGACGGCAGCGGGGATAAGATTCAAGTAAGATCGGGCCGTGTTCGTGCTCGGAGAGAGATTGAAAGCCGTTCGTGATTGCGCGTGTTTCTATAATAATAATATATAGTAACTATATAATAAGTGTTGTTGTTGTGTTCCTGGTTTTGAAATTTTTGGAATGAATAATGTCGATGTACTACAAGTATTATATTGGAGAGTTTCAACCAAGACGGTGTTGTTATACAAATTGTTCATTTCCATACTGTGTATGGGTACGAAAGAGTTTAACAGATTGTGAGGAATGTTGTCGGGTTTGTTGTTTTTCAGCTACTAGGTGTAATCGTGTCGACTGAAATGCTGCTTAGAATTGCATTCAAGCAATGCACAAGTAGATGTATACCGTTCTGATATCGACCTTACAAAACGATATTAATCCAGTTTGTCATATCATCGTGATGTGAAATAACGGTTACTAATTTGTTCACTTTGAAAAGTTCGCGTCACGGACAAAATGTCAATTGTCCTCCCCTAGATTAGAAATTGCAGAATGCTCAGTTTTGAAACTCTTGTTGCTAATTGCTAATAGACTTATAGGTCTTAAAATTTTACAATTAATTGTCAGTTTGCGGTGAATTTGTAACGCACATTGACGTAAAAAAAGGAATAAATCGGTCAATAAAATGTTGATTTAGTGTAAATTATTATTGGAAACCTGAAAACAGTATAAATCTTTTGGACCAGCTGTAATACTTCATAGATAGTTATTCAAAATTTGTTTCAGTTGCCATGATTGGTTCTCTACATGATGAATTATTAAACGCCCATCAGCCAAATTTGCTAACAAACTGACAAGGAAAGGACCACATTGAAGGCAAACGAAATGATGATTCTTACATAACATCTTATTCAGTTTTT
>WWPM01022327.1:0-16650 GCA_023279145.1 Glomeris maerens
GTTGAAAGATAACTGAAAATTAAACAATCCGTTAGATGCTTGCGCTCTGTACAGCATAGTGTAGTGTAGTAACTCGCATGATGTTTATTTTGCAAGTTTAAATGGTTTCCGCAAGTTTCCAGACGAAAAAAGCTGGAATTGGCCCCGCAGCACTCGTAAAAGCTGCACTGAGTTTTCGAGGAACTTAATCAAGTGCACGTACACCTCAAACAAGGAGCAGTAGTTAAAATGATTTGATTATACCACTCGGAAATTTTAACACGTAGTGCAGTGCAGCAGCTATAGTCACTTGCGAATCACCGCCATGAAACGATTTTATCATCGGTGAAATCGGGCAACATTTTTTACGTAATAAATATTTGAAGTGTCATTTATATGAGCAATTAAATCGGTGGCCAACAATACCATGCGGATTTTTTTTGCTTTTCACAATATTGAATAATGAAACGATGCATAATCATCATAGTATTTGTGTAACCGTTATATTAATAAAGAATTCAGCAGTATAAATGATTAAATGTTATAAATTTTTTAAAAAGCATGCGTGATTCTCTTTAAAGCTGAACTTTCAATTGTATTTTGAAAGAACACATACTCTTGTATTTGCCACATTAATAGGAACTGTGTTTGTATGGATTCAAAAAGCCTGACAGTTCACATCTTGACCTCTCATAGCATAGAGGTGTGCAACTTAATTTAGAGAATCAATTCAGTAATCTTTTAAAGATTTTTATTACTTCAAATAATTAGATTTGTAAAATTTTGTTTTGTTTGTATGCTTAAAGACTATTACTACTATGTACCTACAGAATATGTTGCTGAGTTTTTATATTTTAATGGCGAATAAAGTCCTAGGGATGTACTAGTGAATGTATATTGTGCCCTTGTTGACAAGCACAGTTGCAATTTTTGAATATTGTGCATTCTAATAAATGTTTTGAAACTGTACAGGTTCGAGCAGATGAAAGTGAACGCTTGACTGGTGAATGCATTCGCTTCGTCAAAACAAGGGACAGTTTACTGAACCAGATCAAATTGTTGAGAGACAAGAAATCCGATGCAGATTCACGTACCGAGGACCTTCAAGCTAGGATCATCTGCTTAGAAAAAGGTAAGATGAAGAACTGTATAGTGATAGTAGAGTTGTACTTTATTATATGTGCATAACTTCTAATCTGAAACTGTCGTTGGAATTTGTGATGTCATCTTGCTTTTTTGTATGATCCGATTACTCACAGGGCTTTAATTTGCTGCAGGACCTCGGAATTGAGTTCGTATCTCTGAAGGGATGATAAATAAAATTGACACAATACACGGGGTATGTGTGACTTTTGCTGAAATTGTCCTGTCTGCATTCAGTAAATTAACTTCCACATTTCGCCCCTTTTCTTATCGCAAAAAAATTGAGGGAAACCAAAGAATTTCAGAAAATATCGTGAGACCAAGTTTATTTTACACGAAGCGCAATCACATTTCATTCATTGCCCTTCAAGATTAATTTATTAATTTAGTCCAATATATAACTTGGTTTCAACATTTTGGGCAGTTCAGGTTTGCAGTTTCAAATTTACAAATTATTATCAGTAGAATAAAATAGTAAACTGCATTTGTTTTAATATTAAAAACAGCTATTATACTTTTGATTAATTATAATTTACTGGCAATGAATTAGTTCATCAGAAAGAATCAATCAACCTTTCATTTCTTATTCCTGTGAATAATATGTCACATTAAATTTGGTCCTATATGCAATTTTAGCAGCCGTGTTGAAGGCCATTACACAGTTTTAAATTAATGCAAGTTTTTAATGTTTCCCAAAAATTTGCTAGACTAACCATGTTTGTCCATACAAATTCTTCCCTTAATTTATATAGTTATGTCAATTTTACCTGAACTTGATTTTATTATGCAAATTGAACTCAGCAGCTGTCCGCATACGTGCACTGCAGGTTAACAGTTGACTATTTGTTACTCTTTGGTGACGATATTAAGGTGCATTGAGTAAATCCAGTATTTGCGCTACACTCCAATCGCAATCTGTCTGTCGGCTTTTCTATACAACAAAATCAATTTGATCTCTGAATTCAGTGGAGACACAAAATGGTGCCGAACGTGAAAGACGTGTTCTTGCATGCAGTAACACCCAGTTTTAAAGATGTAAATGTGAAGGAATTATGACAGATAATGATAAACACCACGTAATAAGTTTTGAAATTACTTAAAGTGTTTTGAAATCACAAATCCCCGACATGCACTTCCAAGTCATATAGGTTAACATTATAATTTAGAAGTGCTCTGGGACATAATTGACTGGAGGTCCAAAAGGCTTTTAATGAATTTCATGTTTTGAGAACCAAATAGTTCAAAATCGATCGTTCTGATTTTTCCTACTATTACGTAAAATAATGGATTGTTTGCAGAAATGGTTGTATGACATAACAATTATATTTTTTGCGTAATCATCTCGGTGAATTCATTTACAAATATTGATGTAACTTCAAATTAAATATTAAAAACTAAGTTGGCATCATTCAGTTATTATTTAAGCAATCATAATGTAATAATCTGTATATACAACCACTTGATAAATGTAGGGGATTTTGTTGACACCAGTATATGTGCAAAATCCCAAGAAATTAAACGAATAAAATACAAAAATAAAGGGCATTGAGATGCCGAACTCTAACCTTTTGATTCCCTCTTCCTCTATATTTATCACTGACATAAGACCAAGTAGTCTGCAACAGCCAGTCCCACTGGAAATGATGTTTCTCCAGGGCCCATAATGTCCAGTGCCATATTCCCAGTAAGCCCTTACAGTGATAAGAGTTAAAGGTATATAATTCCCATCTGGTTGCTCTTGGCGAGCTGTGTCCATCAGTCGAAAAAGATACAAGTTTGTTGGTATTTGTACTCTTTTTTCCCAACATTCAAACAGATCCTGTAATAAAGCTACTTGCACAATATTTACAATTAAATATATTTAATGTGGTAGTACACTTTCCCTTATGCTCTTTATAAGCCTGCTTATTAATACTTCTCTGCAGTCATATACATACATGTATTCACATGGGGCTGGAAAACAAAAGGAATTCCGTTGTTAAAAATGTTATACGAATATGTGAAGCATTCTATATGCAAATATCATTCGGTTGGTAAATTCTCATATATCTAAATGCAAACGAAGAAGCTTCCATGCAATAGTAAATTTTTTGTACCGGGATTGGAATTATTTAAAGCCTACCGGAAAATGGCATAATGGATAGGATTACCTGAAAATGTTGCACCTTATGAGATTTAGCATAGAAATTTAACTTCAATCCATACACACGAAGAGCAAGCATTTAATTTGATTATCAGCGCATCCTTAAACTGTCGCAATTTCTTATATTGAATTTAAATGTTTCATAAAGAAATGAAAAACTCTGTTATCTTTATGTAGCAGCTGCGGCGCACTTTATTTATAATCAATTAAGTTATTGGCCAAGGTGAAGTTAGGAAAAATTAATTCTGTCTTTCAATAATTATTTACCAATTGCAATGCTTACATCTATATTTCCAAACTGAAAGCATTGTTTGTATGAAGCACGTTTCACATTTTTAAACTATGCAGTTCATCGATCTGTGATGAAAATATTATCCATACCAGCAAATGAAAGCTTTAATGGCCTAACATTTCACGAAAGAACTGTTTGCATTCTCTCAGTCAAAGGCTTTCATTACTGTATGTGAGTACCTAGTTGCTTCTGAATGTGGACCAATGACATCATTTTATGGTATTCATGTGGCTGCTGCAGTATAATTAAAGGCGTTTTAATTTTCCATAATGTTCGCGTCACAATATACCACCAACCATATTGACCGAAATTGGAACTGTTGCACACTTCTACAACATAATGTTAAGCAAACACTAGCTGAAGGTATGATTATAATTCTTATATGTACAGTATTGGGAATTACAATCCACTTCCTCCTTCCCTGACCCCAAAAAAATAACGAAATCTTTTTATTTCGCACGTGCATACATACAGTGTGTTTATGTATGTATATACGGTAAACAGGACACTGAGAAAGTAGCAAAGTTTCAATGTTAAACGCATAATATTTCATCAACACAATTATTTCACATAGGCTTTGAAATTTCACAAATGTGAAGTTTCACAAATTGAAGTTGCAATTAAAAAACATTTAATGTTTTCAAGGTGGCTTTGTGATTTTATCGATTTGCAATTAGGCGTTTGGACGTTTTACGACGTCTTCCAAGCGAAAGGGAAAGGAAAGGAAGAGAAAAGAAAATGGGTGGGTAGGTGTTTGGTTGGTGGTGCATGTGCATGCGTAGCTCGGAGCAGAGTGCAATTTCAGAGCGGAAAAAAGCGTTTTCTCCTCCCCTCGCAAATAGGATTTGGGCGTTTCATTTACATTTCTAGCGATTCCCCGGCCCATCGATCATCTCTGTTGGGGCCAGTGTGCACGTGCCTGCGACTATACACCTATAGTGGTTGCTCCGAGCGCCCAAATCCCAATCTTCGTAGCTCATATGCGTTTTTTCTTCACTTTTCTTTCCAACTCTTGTCGAAATACCTTCGCAGAAAGGCTAAATGAACCCCCCAAAAAAAGTATAACTCTCTGTTGCTATGGGAACCTGTTGCAGAAGCCGCCAACTCTAACAAACTAATGGAAGACGAAAGGAAGAAAGTGGACGCTCTTCTTCGTGATAAAGATGCACTCAACAAGGTCTTCTTCATTTCCTTCTATATAATCTTCCTATTTTACTGCTTCGGAGTTTTCATGTTTTTCACCTCAGTGCCTAAATATGATTTGAACCCAAATAAAAAACCATGTATCATTGTGGCCGACTCGTTTCTTGAGGAAATCGAGTTAATTTGCACTATACCATTAGGCAGTAACATACATTATTCAATTGGGGGATTTTAGGTTATGCGTGTTACTAACTTTGCCATTAAAATCTGTGATATATATGCTAAAATGCCATGTCGGTTCACCGATTATATGTTATTAGGTCCAAAATTCCCTTCTAATCTCAACTCTAATCTACAGCAATTCCTAAGGTTCGCTCAGTTCTCGAGGAAATTGAGTGCTGTAGGCCGCAAACTTAACTTTAATTGGAACTTCTCAGAGATGTCTCATATAATGCCTACAGCTGATTTTGTAATTTCCAAGTACAGTAGAGCGTCGTTTATCCGCACTAATTGGGACCAAGGGTTGTGCGGATAACGATTTTTGCGGATAATTGAACATGGGTTTATTTAATGCAGAAAAACACGTACAGAACACGCAGTACTGCTTTTAGACCCTTCTTCGCTATCAAACTTCGATGCATAGCTCAAAATTTCTTCTTTTCAGGCTTAAATATCATGAGCAGTCCTATTTCCGATCTCATAACAACGCCTTTATCGAGTCTATTGATACTCTACCTATTTTCTCGATTGATTAAACATCCCGATTTCGTTCAGGTCATGGTTAATACTGTATAAAATCGCAATTTTTTCGTGCAAAAGGTGTTTCAAGAGTGCGGATAATTGACGTTGCGGATAATTGACGTGCGGATAAACGACGTTCTACTGTAAATGCATATACAAGGTGGTGCATGAATGTTTTTCCACCCTCACAACTTTTCAGGAGTAAGTGAAATGCATGAAACAACATACGCATCCCATGTATGAAAATGGGGGCAGTCCGTGCATGCTATTTTCCGTGACCTCGAATTGACGCTTCAAGGTCATACGAGTTTCAAATTCTTTAATATTAAAGAGACGTAGGTAGTCGCAATTGGAGAAGTGTTCTGGGGTCCTGTGTGAGCATCACGGTGAAAACAGAAATAAAATCGGACCAATCTGAAGGAAGTTGGAGCCGTTTCTCTGAAATTCCAGAACTCCCCTGCAATGCATCCCGTTACATCCAAAACCATGCAGTTCCCGTGCGTTGGGCTTCCTTGCACGGAGAGTTCTTGAATTGGAGGAAAGCTGATTTGAGACTATATAACTATATTTTCACACTTGTTGTTCACGGATTATTGTCTAACTTATATGCAGAGGTGTTTCTGGACTGCATGCGTTGTGGTTGATAACCGCGTAAGCTTGTAGTAGTACGTTAAATCCAATTATAATGGGCAACCAAGATACGCCAAGTTTTCGCTCGTCGATTAAGGCAAATTCCAATATAGTGGTTGAGATTTGAAAGAAAACGCGGCATATTGTGTGGGCATGGAATTTGAATTTGAGCGGAACACGTAATTCGTGCTTTGTCCTAGGACAATGGCCTTCATATATTTCCTCCATTTTTGTTCGGTCCAACGCATTCATCTTGCGAATCCATCGATCGCGCAAGCGTATAATTTCAAAAAAGAAAAAAAAACCGAGGCGTTAATTTGCTAACCCTGTAACTGGTTCACTGTAACAGGAGGTTGCAAAAGGTTGTCGACACAGACAGGAAATGGCTTTTTCGGCAGCGCTCTTGGAAAACAGATGCTCTGCGATGACGGATGAGATTTCTTCCGTCAAAGGACAATTGACTCGATGCCAGACTGACATCAACCACCATCAACGAGAGAAACAACGCTTGCAGGCTGAAAACTGTCAGCTGAAAAGCAAGGTGGCATTTTTATATTCTCAACTTTTATTTCATGCCATTACACAGCAGACGCTAAATCCTCCTGGGATTCTCAATTTTTATGTTCGCTTTGTATACCTAATTTTAAAGGTGAACTGACAAGCTTTTCTAAGTTACCCTGAAAGTTTAACTGAAGTAAAGCTGAGAAATCCTGAAGGGATGACTCCACTCCCTTCTTTTATGATGTGTTACTGTAAAGGAGAGCGTCTATCTTTAATTGTCTCAGGTGCAGTTGAAAAGGGCTAATGGGATGGTTGGTCTTCACTACTTAGCTTATTTGACATCCCTGTGACCCAATGTTAAAAGTATAGGGAAATATAAATACGTAAATCTTTAGTAATAAGTTTAAAAAAAAAATTCCAACGAGTTCTAGCTTTATTTTTTTATTGCTCTTCGGTGTAATTTTCAGGGTACCTTAGAATAGCTTGTTAGTTCACCTTTAATTTGCTTCTGTTTATCTTCATTTTTAGCAGAAATATGCTTTATCAATTGGCATTAGGTGCGAGTGAACAGTGTATTCATAAGGCAGGAATAGTGAGTGTGTTTATTGTATTTAGTGGAACAGTTGCTTTTTTGCTCGCATATTATAAATTGAAACCTCAAAACTGGGAGTCTGAAGAAATATGAACTAATTTAAGTCACGATATTTCCATAGGTCGTGCAAAAACGTCTCCCATTTATTCACCTTTTTTATTTAATTTAACAAATTAGCCTGAACTTTGATTTTTTTTCATTCATACAGTATTGTTTAAGTTGCTGCGCTATTTATTCAATATATCAGCAATTATTTCGACTACGCCTGAAGTGTTGTGTTGAAATGTGGTCATGAAAATGTGTTTGTGTGCTTAAAGAGCAGTTTCACTTTACTGTGTGTATTTTATGTTTGCAGTTGTCGACCGCATCTGAAGAAATGAAATCTCTTCAGGTTTCAATTGGTGACTTCCGCAAGAAGTTCACAGAAGCTCAAAGACAATTAGAACAACGAAGAGTTGTCTACGAGACTCTTGAAGCTGACCGCAACCAAATGGCAAAATCTCTCTCTGAAGCTCAGGTAGGAACTTGGATAACTCATGTCGACACACTCAATTGTCTTAATTGATTATCGACATACACGCAAGTGGGGGGAACTTAATCTCTATTTAAAACGGAAGCTTGTCATTTTAAAAATAGTGTTTCCCTTGTTGCTTCGAAAAAGTAAATTATCTTTCTTCATGCCATATATAAATTCATTATTAATATGCTGTTTTATTTTCTTGCTCTAATGAAGTGTGATCATTTTCTACTTTTGGCATACCTTCGTTTCAGTTGTATTTTGCTTTTGTTTTCCACTCAATTCAAACACTTCACAGTAGCTAGCCTACAAGTTGACTTAGTACATCATCGAACCTGCACTGAAATATCCAAAAATTCAATCACCGTTTCATAATCTTTAGTGGAAACCTAACATGATATTCCTTTTCGCACCAAATCTTAAGTTTCTCGTATAAATCGACAATGTTGACCTGGCCAAGATCGTGATCAGACATTGATCCTGTTGAATAAAACGAGAGGCAGAGCGTTTGGCACAATCTGAAAATTGTTAGCCTGGAAGAAATATTTCAAAATGAGAAATATGCGATTTGAAATACATATTTTTTAAGAGCATTTACTCGGGACTTCGAGTTTTCGGTTTCTACCCCCTAACCCGTTTTATTTAACAAGCCCATTGCCAAATAACTGTTTTGAATGTTTTTTTTTCTACAGGACGAAGTTAATGACCTGAGGCGCAAATTGAAAAACTCGTTGCTTCAGACAGAACGTCTTAAGGAAGACTGCAACTCCAAAGATGCTGCATTGCTGAGAAACGAACAGGAACATCGAAGACTTGAGAAAGAACTTCAAGCCTTAAGTCAAGAGGTGCAATTCGGCAAGCAATCCGTGTCCGAAGCCCAAAACTCCTCCCGGGAAAACGAGAGCAGGTACCGCAAGGTCCTCCAGGAAATTGGTGAGCTGAAGGAGCAGATGCGCAGGCAGCGCCTTGATGTAGACAACGTCAGTTCTTATTCCGACTCATTTGTTTTGAATTAGTTGTCTGTGTTCAATTAATGAGTTTCAAAGAAAAAATAATTCAGTCGCAGCACGACAAGCGAAACCTGGAAAGCCGGTTGGCGCAGCGAGCCGATGAATTGCAGCGATTGCAAAGTGAGCTGCACGACACAAAAAGTAATCTGGACAAGAATAAAAAGTCTTGCACAAAACACGTGGATGATATTCGCATTCTTAAGCTGGAAATTTGGAAACTTCGAAACGAAAAAGAGATCCTTAAGAAAAGGTATCGATGCGCCTCATTGGACTTTTTCTCTCGCGCACAAATTGGAAAAAAATTATTAATGTTTACAAAAGTCAACCTGTATAATTCCAAATTAATTAGTGTAATTTATTGTATACAGAACCAAATCGTAATTTAAAGTGTATTGTGGCGATTTTATTGTTGGGAAGAAGCGTATAATGGAAGCTCATGGAAATCACAGCTCGTAAAACATCGCATTACGACATTTACAATGTCCATTATTCTACATGCACACTATGACCAATTATATGTTTATTGTATACTTTTGAAATCATCTCTGCAGGTCTGATATACTCGGCAAGCTTCATAGTAATTTAATTGACTTGCTATGATTACGACGAGGCTCATTATATTATCGTCAATGTATACTGCCAGGTGCATAAATGTTAGCAACTAGAAGCTTGCCAATTATATATCAAGTCTGCAAAATTGATCCCAAAAGCAAATAACAATTTGTCATATTGTGCAAGCTCATAGAATAATGAAGATTGCATATGTCATACTGCAGATCCTGTACACATTCATAAATTACTTGCATTCTAACTGGCTTGTTATTACTATAAAGATCAGTTTTTAAACTCAAAACGATCCATGTATGCATATAACAATTCCCTCGAGGTATAATTACAAGATGTCCATGGACGTATAAAATGTCAACAGCATAATGGAAATGTTGTCGTGCTCCTCTACTTTTTCATCCTGAACGAATAATGACTATTTTTCATGATGGCCCTAATCACAGCCCAGTGGAAATTCCTCAATGTATTGCCCACACAATATTGCTTTGTGGAGGCTATTTCCACGACTTTCCATTATTATTACACCAATAAATACAAAACTCTGTTTTGTTAATTCGTTGGGATTTTAAACTTCGTTGTCTGCATTTTGATCTGTTGGGGGAAGTGATTTTTTTGTAATTTTGAAACAAATCCGTCTAATTCTCCCATGAAAAAGATATTATTTACTGCTATATCACATCAGTGCAAAGTGTTTTGTGTTTTTCTATAGCTACATTTGTATCACACAGTACAGTTAATGCCGGGGAACTGCGAGTCGAAGTGTTTCGCTCTCACAAAGCATTACTTCAAGAGAAAGTGAAAAACAAAGCACTCGAGGAAGAAATGGAGCATCCAATCAACGTTCATCGGTGGAGAGAGCTGAAAGTAGGTAATTTGTATTATGTATCATCCTGTATATATATACCCCGTTTCAGTTAGAAGAATTGGCAGGAATCTTTTCATTGGCCGATTACGTTACTATATGAACCAATCGCGTACTGTGTAAGCCATGTGACCGTCAGGCGGCGCTACGGATAGCCAATCAGAATGCTCGGGTTTCATCCATGGTATTCTGAAACAGGGTTTAGGGATTGGAGAATGTTTTCCCCCCCCCCCCCAAGAGAAGTCTTGATTGTAAATTAAAGTTTTCAAGTTTCTGAGATCTAAAATTTCATTCACACAAATTGTGTCATTGGATCATGTTTTAAACTGTGTTGTATAATTGAAACAGACATATTTGAGATAGATTTGACTACAGTTTAAACTGATCCTGATATGAAAAATTAGACTGTTAAGGTCATCCAATATCTATGATCAATATTATCCCCATGTAAAAATGCTTTCACAATGCAATCTCTTCCCATTTGTATTTGCATTATGATATGTTTGCCAATCATTCATGAATTAACTCAATTATAATTCGACTTTTCCGTTTTCGTCGCAATAATTTTTTCCCCAATTTCCTGATGCAATCTAGTCTATTGTCTGCGTGAGTATTATCAAAAATTTGTCTATATAGCAAACACACAGCAGCGCTCCTTGCGTTAATGGTTTCATTGTTATAAGGTTGGGTCATTCATTATACAAAACTTGATTTGGTTTTTCCCCCAGGGGAAAGATCCAACAGCCCTTGAGTTACTGCACAAAGTGCAGGTTCTTCAAAAACGAGTCATTCTTCAAAACGAAGGGCTGGCAGCCAAAATGTTCTCAAAACTGGAAGAAGACAAGGAGCAGTTGCCCGAGAAACCTGGAGGAGATTTGCAAAGAAACCAAAGGCAGGGATCCGTGAAGATGCCGGTCTCGGATTTCGGCAGCCGAAGAGTGAAGGAGCAGGCTTTGCTGATAAAAGTCAGCGCTATTGTCTTGTCTATGTGCGAATTAATGATGCAAAACACCCCTGGGTTTTCCATCTTCATTGTTATTTGCAGAGTTTGCAATCTCAGCTGGAAGTGTTCGAGGAAGAAGCGCAGCAGCAACGCCAACAGATTGACACACTGAAAGCCCAACTTCAGTCCAAACAGACAAATCTGAATTTCCCATCAATAAGGTATCCATCGATCGATTTGCCATTACTGGTACTGTACAATGGAAAATGGCTGTTCCTTCGCAGACTTCCGCATCGCAGCGCAATTTCCGCCAATCCTTTGGGGTCCCATTTCAGGACGAATCGCGAGAGATTGCAGTAAACTTTTCCACAGTTTTGTATAAAGACTAATATTATAAGTAAATAGTTAACTTGTTTGTCGGTTTCATGCCTCGATCGAACAGCATTTACACCTGTGAGGTAGATGACACTCTCATTCTGATGATAATGCAGGGTTTTTACGTTAACTTTGAAGTAAATTTCCTTCAGTTTTCCAGAGAGCCGGGGTAATTTTTTTCTGAATAGTTCCAGCAGTTTGCTTTTGAAATTATTGGTCAGATTTTTTAGTCTTTACTTTGTTATTCAATGAAATGAAACTATAAGATGAAAATGTGGCAATGACTCCGTCAGCATAAATACACAGTAAATATCAATTTACCTACATGCGTAGGTAATGTTAGAATTTCCAACTTCCCGTTTTCAGAAAGCCTAAGCAAAACTTTAATTACCAATTTCATGTGATGCTCCACAACCTTGGAAAGTTATTCCCGTGTTCAACTCTGGCTAATCGAGTACTGCTCTCGTATTTGTTGTACTTCATACATAGGCGAATCAAGCCCGTAGGGATATACGTATGTCCTACACTTAGCGAAGTAATATGTGCACCACTTACTCCAAAGGAAATTGAATTTCAATTATACAGAGAGGAAAGTAACTAATTGAAATTACATGGGTTTGGAAAAGGCTGGTGACAGGAACTTCACCGCCTAGCACGGTCAATGCGTTTTCATCAGTTTCAACAAGTTTATTCTGAGCTTAACAAAATGATATACTGTATACATAGTAATACAAAAAAATGAGCACTCAACAGGGTAACAACATTTAGCTGGGGACAGTGGAAATGTTCCTTTTAAGAACACAACAGAAACCGTTCTGCGAGAACAAATACGCTATGCAAATAAACATGACGTTCAATTCCTGGAAATTTGATGTTCAGATACTATGACCGATAGCAAAACTGGATGTAATCGAGGAGGATAAGCAAGCATTTAAAGAATTCCGAAATGTGGTCGTCAGACACCGAAACTGAAAAGATCTGTTTACGGCAAAGGCAAGGACCAGAACACCGCCGGATTACTGGAAATTAACTAATAATGACGAATTTTAACAGCAGAAACTACGTTTTATTGTACACATACATAGCATACAGGGCATGTATGTTACACATTTGTATTGATGGTTGAAGGTAAACGAGCTGAAACAGTGCAATTTAGTAACATTACCCCAGATTTTGTACAGAAAAACATTGCTTTCTGCAGAAAGTCTACAGAAATTCCTATAATTTTGTAGATTATCTGCAGAAATCAATATTTATCTGTAGAAAATTTAGCAGCATATTTTCAGATGCGACTGCAGAATTTCTGCAGAAAATATATTCATAGTTTGCAGATATTTTTCAGAATTTCAGATTTTGTACAAATATTTTTAATTTTCTACAGATTATTTTCAGTCATTGCAGAAATTCTGCAGAAACCACTATTTAAAATTTCAGCACAAATAATAGAAACAGAGTGAATGGAATAAATTCTATCGGCATGAATGTTGTACAGAAATTCTTAAGACTGAAATCTTTATTTACCTCCCGACAAGTTTACTAAAAAAATTTCCGGTGGAAGGCCAAAAAAAACCCCGGATTATCGAAGGAGAACTGTATTCTGGTTTTAAACTAATCGTTGGTTTAATTCTCTACAATTTGATTCAACAGATTGTACTTATTAACTTATGAAAGTATACATATATATTGAATTTTTCCCGAATTGCACATTTGTCAACAATGCAATCTACATAGTCAGATGTATTTTTCCTTGGTATATGTATTTAGAAACTGGTTGTTAATGTATTTTATAAATTAGTTTAAATACTGTATTCAATTATAATCTTAGATTTTGTAAATTTATACAGTTTGTTTTGAATTAATTACGCTAATAATTAATTGTATTTAACAATGGTCAGCACTCGTGTATAAATACAAGCGGAAATTTTATTGTGTTGCATATGCCATGTTTTAATAGCTGGTGCTAAGCGGCAGGCACTAACGAGAGTGCCCAACATGTATATTTTTTTATCACTATCAACAGCAACGCAATTATTTCAACCGCAAGTCCAGAAACATTAACAATTCTTTTTTTATTTTTATCGCGTCACTTCGACAAAAAGGAATTACGGCGATCGACGTTCGAGAGACACGATTCGCTAAGATGCTTTCACTACGCCTACGAGAGCGGGACGGATCGTGCGGTCGTGAAGTTTGTAGCCGATCTTGGTGACGAGTGCCACGGTTCCCACAATTTTCCCTTCCACCGCCTGTTCGAAAAGCGCTTCGTGCTGGTTCGGGTCGAACTTCTCGTCCAAAGGGCTGATGGGGACCAGACCGTGAGTGCGGAAGACCTTTTGCAACTGCGTCTCTGTCATCTGCAGGCCGCCGTATAAACTCTTGAGGTGAGGGTTGCTTTCGGTGATCTGTTCGGCGGGAACGCTTTCGACGGCGCGCTGCAACACGTCCGCGACCTCCAGCAGGTCCTTGCAGAAACCTTGGATGCCGAACAGCTTCGCGTCTTGTATCTGGCGTTGCATCCGCTGCCTCACGTTCTCGGTCTCCGCCAAGGCTCGTTTATACTTATCCTGATGTAAAAGCAAAAATTGAAAGCGGCAGTTTGCAAGTTGAATTATCAAACCATTCCCCTTTATCGCACGTGTTATTTTCCAGTTCTTTATTGAAATCATGTACATTAGTATATTAATTCAAATTATTTACACTGATAACCTTGAAATCCATTTCTGAACTTTAATACATTTCAAAAAAGGTTTTTATGAAGTAATTTTAATCGGCATTGGTTTTGTTTTGTATTATCTAATAACAGCATGCATCAGTTGGGTTGACGGCAATGGCAAGTGAATAGAAAACAAATTCCTGTAATTTTCATGCCTCGAGTTCTTTGACTTTTTCCGAAAAACTGACGTTTTCTTGTCGCAGTTGTTCAAAAGCTTGTTTCAACGTTTCAGTTTCATTTCCTTGACTTTGCATCGCTGCTTCATCTAAATCCTGCGTCTTCTTTGCTGAATTATCCTCTGTGCTTGAAGAAGGAATAATCGTTCTCGTCGACCATCTGAAAGTTAATTCAAGAAAATCAGAAATGGACATTGAACATTTGGTCTAGGCCTATTTGTGGCTGATGCAACAGACGACAATCTTCGCAAAATCCCTTATGACATATATTGACAGGATCACCGACAAAGCAGACAATTACTAATTATAGTTTGTCTAGTTAAATCCGTACATGTTTGGTCCGGTTCGCATTAACCCAGCGATTAATAAACGATTGACCGCCCTCGCAGACCGTACGCACATTGGCACGCTCGCCATTTTGAAAGTGAAAATCCTCGCACCAGTGCGAGAAACACTTGCACCATTCGCGCTGGCCAATATAGCAATGGTGAAAGTGGCCGACACCGCCATGTTTCTCCTCAACCTCGTCCATCTAAGTAGGAGTAGGCGTGTCTAAAATGTTGTAGCTCCACCACACACCGCGATTGGCTATAGTAAAGTTCATGGCTCTATGGGTTTCCCATATATAGTATGGGCAAAAATGCGCTAAGGCGCTTGCTCCAACGGCTATCACTAAGAAGTAAATCGGCGCAAAATATGTAGTTCCGTTGAGAGTTCTGCTTGACATGCCAGGGTGAAATTCAATGTTATGTACAGTAGAGCCTCGCTTATCCGGCGACCCTAGTTAAGAAACTCGCATACGTTTTTGGCCATTTTGACGTTAAGTAGCACGGTGATTAGGCCCGATGTATCACTGCACGTGGTCATATATGGGAAACCCATAGAGTCCCATATTGTCAACTGGTTTAGTGGGCGGGTTGTAGAAAAACATGGCGGAACAATGAAATCGATGCACAGTCGTGGCCACCGGAGCCGTGGAATCGCTGCGTCGCCTATGCCGTTGACTGGTTTTTAAAATATGGCGCCCCACACATAGGCGATTTGAATCCTTCTAGTCTTTCTCAGTTACCATCGGTTGTAACTAGAATTTCAAAGTCATTTGAACTGTTTGCCAGATATTTTGGTAGAGATGATGACGGATTGTTCAAACTTGGGGAAAGGAAAGACTCTAAAAGATCTGTTGCATTACTACGAGTCGCAAAAAGTATGTGTATATATATTATATTAATGCGAATTTGGGGCATTTATTTATTTGTCGTTTATGTACAGAGGCTCTTGAAGACAGTGAAATTGCATTTACTGCCGGACAAGGGTTTGAAATTACACGAAAACATAGCCAGATTGAAGCAAGAAATTGACAATTACGGTACTATGAATGAATTATACAATTTTATTAATCAGTATTTATATTTCTGTATAATTATGACATTTTAGATCAATCTGTGGAACCGGCTACAACTAGTGATTTGTCCAAAGACCGGAAGCAGTATGTGGTTTCAAATGGTAAACGAGTTTCATTTATTTATTGATTATGCTGTTGAATTTTTTACACGAAAAATACGTAATAAATGTGAAATAACTTTATATTCATTTAATTTAGTAATTTTGTTTATTCGGCCGTTGATGTAGCTGGTAAAATACATTGATTTCATGACTTTATACTAATTTACATGCAAACACCAGAATTACCAACAACCAAAGCAACAGTGGTGTTAAAGGCGGTGTCATCGGTGCGAATAACGGAACCCGTGCCGCAGAAAAATGAGAAAAATGATCACGACATCAATGCGATCGTGAAGAATGCATTAACATCTTACGCCAGGTTTTGTAATATAACATTAAGTGTTTTCTGTAAGTAATAATTGCTGGGATTTCCCACAGTTGTTTCGAAGCGTGTCCTACGGAACGAGACGAGTGCGTTACGCCGTCTCGGTTGTCGACTCAACTTTTGCCGCATCAACGACAAGCTCTTGCGTGGATGAAATGGAGAGAGGATCAAGTGCCGTCCGGTGGAATTCTTGGTAGACTTATTCTAAGAATCAGGAAATATCAATGTTATGTACTGAAATTTGTGTTTCTTTTACTGAATTGCCAAAATCATAATTTACAAATGTAGCCAGTACAGTTGTTAATGAATTCCGACAGATTCTTGTCATGTTATTGCATTGATTGTGCCGTATTCATTTGATGTTTTATTAATTAGGTGATGACATGGGACTTGGGAAAACGCTAAGCGTGATTGCGCTTATACTTAGCGAAAGGACCGGGAAACACGAAGGTGGCGTTTTTAAAATGTGCGATTATTTAGCAAAATGGAGATTTC
>WWPM01022328.1:0-14028 GCA_023279145.1 Glomeris maerens
GATTGATTTAGCAAACAAATAGGACTAAGACATTTCAAGAAAAATGCTGAAAAGTTTTCGAATCAACTGTTTCACTCCTATGCTTTAGAAATACCAATTACATATGTATGATAATTTTCAAAAGAGTATTACAGAACTGTGTCAGTTCACTTAAATCTGTGGGTGTTAGAAATATCACCAACTTTTTTTGTCACTTTGCCTTTTTTTATTTCCAAACTCGAGAGGTTGTCGGATCGGGGTGTGCGCAGACCTGGAAAACCTGGAAATGTCAGGGATTTTGTTTTCTGTCAGGGAATTTTCGACTGCCAGGGAATTTTTCCTAAAATTAATTACCGCGTGGTTATATTAGCGCGACGTCAAAATCTATTTTTATTATTACTTCAACAATTTTCTAAGCTCTCAACCGAAAGGGTGTTGTCTCAATGCAAAGTAAATGCGTGTGTGTGCGGCTACTCTTCTCTCTTCCCACAGTCAACTCCTCTGCCATGTGTATAGTCCAAAAATGGAAATTTTAATGATGTATAAATTAATCGGAAACAATTCATTAATCGAGAACAGCATTTGGAGGTAGGGGACAGAACTCCCATTCAGAAAATAAGACTGCATTGAATAATTTGCTATTATTAATGTTTTTCCCTTTACTCCAAAATGATGTTGTCGATTATGAAATTATATTTGTTGCTCATAGCATATTAAGGAATAGCAGTTTTAATGAATCCGAAAAGTCTTTGTAGTAAAGCCTGGTTCACATTGCAACAATTTTTAATGCGATCATGCGTTGCGAAAACGAAAAATTTCCGTGAAATCCTATGATTCGTTCAAATCGCAATTCAGGTTTTCGCAATTGCATTTACATGAAAGCGAAATCGCTAAAACATTTCAATAAAATAAGCTTTTCCTTCAAATTGTTAGCTGCTTGTCTGGCTTCAGATCTTTCTTTATTAACACGCATTTGACCATTTCTCTAAAATAATTCGTATAAAACCGCATCTAGCTACGATCGTGTCAATAAATGCACACACTTTTGCGATTTCTCAAAATTTTTCAATTACGCAAAATGCCGCTTTGCGCATTAAAAATCGTGGCAATGTGAACCAGCCTTTAGGGATTGCAGTAAACATCAGTAAAATTATTAGGGAAAAATTCAGAAAATCGTCTGGAAAACCTGGAAATGTCAGGGAATTTCAAAATGAATTTCTTGTGGCCACCCTGCAGATAGTTCGTTTATCATTACCCAATAGGTTTTGTGATGGAGATTTACTTATATTTTCATAAATGGCATATTATTGCAAACTATTTTTTGATACAGTTGATCGTCTATTTTTGAGCGACTGTGTAGCCAATTAATTGCAAGGCAGTCGAGGAAAAAGTGCATGCCAACGCTATTGATTTTCACGGTCCGAGTGCCATCGCTGGCAAATCAATGGTTTACTATAGTATTGGGAGACTGTTTTTGTGTGTGCATGCGTGCGTAATGAACAACAAGGCCAAAGGAAAGTAACAAACTCGCCTAATGAATGAAATATAATAATTGGATTCTGGTGGTGTACATATATATATTCGAATTTGGAAATGTGGCAGCACGTGAGTTGCCAGTAGCGCTTCGCGTGGTACGCACCCTAAATGAAATTACGGTGTCCGGCAAGGGATTTGGAGGACTACGAGGGGTAACCTTGTTACTTACCCCTTACCCCTTGGGTGTGCTTGGTCAGAATTGCAGTCAAGATGCCAAATAAAACGCCGATTGTGAGTCCTCCGATGCTGACGCAGAGGAAGACCGCAACACCCATCAAGATCTGCGCGAGATGGGTTAAAAGTGTCGTGTTTAGGCTAAAGCACTATTTGCATATATGCTAATGAGGAAATGAACGAACCTGATCTGCTGGGATGGTCTCCATAGTGGAGAAGGTCACCATCATGTTGTAGAGCACAACAGTTACCGCATCTGCAAACCAGATTCAAGCTTGACTTTCCGACAACCCATGCATAAAACATTAAGCCATGCAGCGTTGCAGGATTATACTATTGAACACGGTTAAGAAAGAAATGCCAAGAAGCTATTTGAGATGGTGGAGGAGGGGGGGGGGGCAAAATGGTGATTTAATTGAATTCCCATAGTATTATTGACCGCTACTGCTATGCTGGGACTGAAGGTGAAAATGCGGATTGGTTGGAGGCTAATAAAGTGCACGTGCTTTCTCGTTCCTGGGCACTTGGGGGACAGCGAATTCTGAATCGAAATGTATGTTCAATATCGAGATATATTGATTGGCTGATATAGCTTTTTTTGATTAGACTGAAAAAAAAAGAAATATATTGCAATAATCCGCTAGATTTCTAATGCAGCCGTTACCCAATTGTAGTGACTTAAAGCTGACTACACTTTTGAATGGTGAAGGCCGGTGATTCTTTGTTCGTCAAAGAAACTGCCAGGCATATTGGAAAATGTTAAAATCGTAAAGCATTACGTTGATGATGCTAATTCTTATCCGAAGCTGTTAATTCAAGGAATCTCGGTGGAAGATGTTATTTATGAAGGCATCTACTGAAGATTCTAGTTCTTAAGGCATAGATCTCATTCGGAGATGTTAAAATTTCTAAGGCAATACTTTGTTTCAATATGTTATATTATTACAATAAGCAAGATTATCTTATAAATTAATTGCTGTCTCGGCAACTAAAGAATGTTCGCAAATTTTACGTGATTTACACCTTGACTGGTGTAATGGCCGCCTTCCCTTCGAAAACCTTAACAAGATGTGAATAAATACATGCAAAACCAAGTAGCCTATCTGATATGTTCCCTCGACTATTTTTAAATGCATTTCCCTCACAATACCTACTTCTCAATGTAAGCTTTGAATCGTGCATTTCTCAAACTGATTTTGTATTAAAAATGCGGTTTTATAAGAAGTTTTGCTCCAATCTATTATTTGGAATTTAATCCTCCGCCAACATTTCCGCCTTTCGGATACATCCGTATCGCAGATTGCATTCGGGAGGGACTTAACAGGGTATCTTTTTTTTTCTTACTCATCTTTCAGTTTTTCTGAAGAATGTATGGAAAAAAGAAAAGAAAGCGAACGATATCACATACCATTCAGCAAAGACTCCCCAAAGACGAGAAAGTAAAGCGTTTTGTTGACTCCCACTTCCTGGAAGATGGCAAGGACCTGTAAAAGAACTAAGAGCATAGGTGAATAAGGCACGTGATGCTTTGCTGATGAATTCTGACAAATTGTCTTATTCTTTCTCTCCCTTTTCTTTTTTCCCCGACGATTTAGGTGATAGAAGGTACAATGGGGCACGAAATGGACATGAAAATGGACACCGATGGTGCTTACGGCCACTGGGTCCACTGCGGAGATGAGAGCGCTGAAAGTTAGCGCTTCAGTCAGTGGCAGGTTAACCTCTCCCATGGCTCCGGCAAGGGCCAAACCGTACAAAGTGGGGCCTGAGAGTCACAAATAGAGGAAAAATGGAAGAAAGAGAGATTGGCGGTAAGTTTTTAGTTTACGTGCCGCGGTCGATATATTTGGTCGTCCTAGATCAACACGCGCTCACCGATCGTGAAGCAATTGATGAGCGTCCCCTGGTGGTTTGTTGGTAGCAGAGAGAGAGAGAAAGAGAAAAATAGATAAAAGCTGCTTGTTTGATGTCATTCTCCCCAAAGGGCTTTTGACAAGTCGAATGGTTGATGGCTGTAAAATTGCCTTACCACCACAGCGTACAGCAGAATGGTGCCAATGTTGGCCACGAAGGTACGGTCATGCAGCGAATACGACGACTCCAACATGATCCTAAAGGTCACAAATGACAACAGTCCACTGCATTACGGCAAAGTACTGAAAAATTGCTTCTAAAATACCGATTTTATCGTCTTGTGGATTTTTACGGCAATTTTGGCAAAGTATAAACGACTTACTAAATATATTTGCTATTATGGTTCCCGAGTTTTTCATTCTTCAAAACATTGGCAATCATTTTATTTCGAGTGTACATATATGAGTATGATGAAGCTTGGAGGGAGTTTCACCTTGAAACTTGATAGCCCCTTTTGTCGAAGTTCCTCACATATAGTAAGAGTGAAATTCCAGTTATTGACCATTGTTATGCATTCACTATCTTTGTAAGGCTGTAGACCTTTTCTGTTTTAAATTGCCATGCTAGGTTATTAGCTAATCAGGGCTTTGACTTTGGGAGGCTATTTTGACGAGATTTTACAGAGCTCGCTTTGAATGTAGCTGTATAGCGCACTGAAGCGTAAGAGGATTGAATCCATAAAATAGAGATGGGCGACGCATAAAATTAGGAATGATAAATCTACTTTTCAGTTAGTCGAGCAATTATTTCGATGAATGCTCAATGACAGCTGGTGTCAATGTTAGTAGGATTTTATACGTAAATATGTAATACGTTGGTGGTTGCGTTTAGGCACGTACTACTATAATACTTTGTGCTGTGTGTGTAGCCTATATTATAGTATGTAAGGGAAAATCATTGCTGCAGCGAAATTTGCATTTAAATGGAAGGCAATCAAATTGATGTTGCTGCAATATTTCTGCTGGCGAACTACATGTACCACATGCGCAGAATTCCCATTTGCCACATGCGACATTGATCAGAAACTTGACACGTACTCAACCAGTGCAAATATACGTAGGTATGTATATTCAGTTGGCACACCTGTCAATATTAAGAATATTGACACTTTTTCCATAAGGTATATGAGAAAACTACTATGAATTACTGGTCGTAATGCCATACAACCCTGTTATTAATTAGTCTTCAAAGAATTACTCGCAGTGGGGAAAAAAAAAACAATTCAACATTTCTTTTATCTTGGGATAAATTAGTGGACACTTATGGGAATCGGTGAAATAGACAAATTGCTTTCTAACTTTAACAAAATAATATTATACATATTAAATGGGAAGTTTTTAAACTGGAATTTTACGGTACACAGTGTACGAGATTTGGGTGCAATGAAAGCCAGATTCACACCGAGGTAAATTATGGATTGGAAGTTCACATATTGATTGTACTTTTTAGTGTGATGTTTATAAGGAAAAATGAGCAAGAAAGGTAAAGTTTTAATGAATGTCGACTCTTACGGTGGCAGGAGGTAGAGGAAGAAAGTTGTTGAGTCAAAGTGTGGAAGGATATCCTTTGCCTCTGTAGCACTGTCAATTCAACAAGTGAAACACTTTCTTAGTGGCACCTTAAAACGTAATAAATTGCTTTTCTTGTTACGCAATTAATAGTAGCACTTACTATAAAATCACGCCAACGATTGTGCCGAGCACGATAAGTAAACTGAAAGCAACACGGTAGCATTATTATCGATCACTTTCATATACTTCAGCAATACTTGCGAAATGTGCTGAACTTCCACATAATTTATGTATATAATTTCCACTTAATTCTCATATAATTTACTGATTATAACGAATCTCAATTATATATTTGCGTTGGAGAATGTTTGCGGCAACCAACTTTACATTGAACTCTTGATCATTGTGCAAATTTTCTGATAATGTTCAGCAATGTTAAAGGTGAACTGACATATATTTTGTTTCATGCTAATGCTTTTTTAAGAAAAAATACCGAATATTTTCGAGTTATTTTGTTATTAATGTTTTATAAAATGCACGAGGACCTTTTAATTGAATTACTCTAATACTCTTAATATGAGGGATAATTCAATTAGTAAGTCAAAAATTACTAAACCCTAATAAGGTCATAACTTGCCTATTTCTCTTGACAGTCATTTTATTGATAGGTTTATTGTATCTTGCGAATAGTTTCGTGGAATGTTACAAAACCTTGACAGTTCACCTTTAAATGTAAGTTGGAAGCTCATGTTATCGCAAACATTTATAGCAAGGAATAAAGATTTTGTTAGCTTCGCTGCCATTTTGCGAAGCAGCATTTCAAAGAACCCTGGAGGAGAATGAGGAAAGTTGTGCCAGGGATGAAAAAACACTGAATTCCAAGTTTTAAGAGTCACATCAATCTTTCCTCTGTGTACCGTTATACAGACGTTCACATTTATTGCGCTTTGCATTGAATATACAAGTGTTATGTGCTGAGCTGTTTTCTCCACACGTAAAAGCAAACAGCATTAGTCTTCATTTGAGGCTTTAGCCATGCAATCTCATTCTTGTTTGCCAGAATTGTTTACATTTTCCTCTATTGCTAGGCATCACTTATCAAATTATTCAACTTTTTCCTCGTCTTTGGATTTTAGCTGGAAATCTAATTGGTGTAAGTTTATTTGAGTTCTTAGTGCATGGCAAATACTAATTGAAAGGCAATTGAATGGAAAAGATTAGTTGTTACAATAGAAAAGTCGCTGCTTTAACTCCATTTTGATGTGGGAATCATGTCGTTGGTGCTACGAGCAGAGTCAATTCTCCTGTTTTCATTGATGAGTTTAAAGTTGAAATGATTTGGAACAAGATGCCAATTCAGCAAATGGCATTACTAAACCAGTTGTCTGAAGAGCAAACAACAGTTGAATTGTTTGTATATTGGTTTGCAGCTGGGGGCGCAAGAACAACATTGCATTATTCAGAGGCAAGCAGCACTTAATTTGATGAAACGGAGTTTTCAATTAAAATGCCCTAATGACATGTGGAATAATTCATTGTACCGACTCGTCACACCCATGTGCGTTTATAAATAATGATCAAATTGCAAGTTAGTAAAGAGTAGCAGTAGTATAATACCAAACTTACCATGATTCTGGAACGAAGCGCGATAGAAAATTGGCGTGATGAAAACCTGCAGGGTTTGCATTTTGGGGAGAAATAAAAAGACATAGGAAAATATTGAGTTGGCATTTGCCATTCTTGCATGAAAGCACTTAATAGCTACTGAGCCGGAAGCTTCTTCACACATATACAGTATGCTATAGGCCTGCTATATTTATATGGAAGCCACATCAGTACATGTATATGTGGATTGCTAATTAATGTAGTAATTTTGCGAGAGGTCAAATTTCCTGACTTCATATATGTAGTTTCTACTGGTCCTGGAAATGTCATGGCATGAAATTTTGTTATATCTTTTTTTTCCTGCTTTCAGTGATTAATTTATGGTGGAATGTAATTGCAGTTGCCATTTCGTGATAATTATTGGCGGCTTCTGTTGCATTTCAGTTGCGTGATATCAAATGAAAGCATTTGCACTCTTCTGGGCATTAATTTAAAGGTCCTGGAAATTAAGGTTTTGGAAACTGATTTCGAAACTCTAGTAGACACCATGTGTACCATCGTATATCGTGCGATTTTTTGTGGACAGAATGAATGCTGTAAGGTACTCACCCACTTTGCAAAGACCGGCGATGACTAAAAACGAGGTGTAGATGAAAGGTGTCCGCACGTAACTCCACTTCCAGGAGGCCACGTGAACCCCGGTGGACGCGTGTTTCTCACCCGAGACACCGGTGCTGGTCACCACTCCAGAAGCAGTGGTAGGACCTTGTCCCTGAGTAGCACTGTTGCCACTGCGAGGTTGCACCCCTTTTTCCACCTGAGATGGTACATAGACCCTCTGGTCCTGGCTGATGGACGAACAGTTTGCCGCATTCACCAGAGCGACGACCAACGCCAGCCATTTTGAAGTCTCCACTTTCATCTTGCATCACACCCTAATATCTGCAACACACGAGGTAAGCGTTTTTAGTTATAGGCTAATAACGTAAATCCTCCAGGACTTGTTCTAAATAATAATTTCCCTGGGAGACTATGCAGTTATCTTTATTCAGTAGTTTGGTTTGGTTTTTTGCACGGGGACTTCATGCAAGGTTCAGTTCAAATTTATTGGGAGTATAGCTTAGACCTGGAAAGTTTATCGATCTACTGGTCATATTGCTAGTATTAACTTAGAAAGGAAGGCAGTGTGTTCAGGGGCAGAAGCAAAACTGTGATTGCTACTGTAACAGTTTAGTAGATTAAGAAATATTTCCCATAATTCGATTTTTGTTGCTGTTTTAACAAGTTTGTTTACACTAAAGGCAGTGCGCATCCTGTCCACATGCCTTTTTCCCTCGGTTTTTGCTATTTTCTCACTTCCTAAGTTTATAAGAGATTGATGACCATTTCCTGTCCTTTCCTTATAAAGATGGTGCCCAATCTCAGAAGGCCAGTTTAAACTCAGACATTGCTGAAACTCCATACTTAGTATTTGTTTTGTTTTTTTTGGAAAATTATCCAAAAGGTGCGTGAAGTACGTACTCTCATCATCAATGAAAAGTTTTCGACGTTATTAGTAAGTTGTCACTCATTCCAGCAGAACTAAATTATAACTCCTTCAGAATAGTATCCATATTTGGGGGCAATGTGATTAAATGGCCTCACTTCCCACTTATGACTCTAGGAGTTTTCTTCATTTCGTATTTGTGCAGGAAAATTGGGAGCAATCGATATGATTTGATTAAACTGAGACCGTTGAAATGTTAATGAAGTTATTAAGTTTACTCTTGTTGCAGTGTAGATCGTTCATTACACGTATACTTGTCACGCGCGCGCCTTTCGCGGTATGATCCCGTGGCTAAGTGGAATTATAAGAGCACTTGCATGCTAGGCACCTCCTGTTCAGCTATTTATTAAAATAACCTCCTCTCTCTCTTGCTAAGGGTATTAAAGTAGCACCTCGTTTATCCAGATTACGTACACGTTAAGCATCCGTGCGAAGACAGCCAACCTACCGCGTAGGTCCAATTACAACTTCCAACTCAGATGGCCTTATTGGGTCAAAAATCGGTTTTAAATTGTGAAACATGACCACACTTGAATTGATTTTGCCTCAGTTTGTCTATTTGATGGATTATTATTGGGAAATTGCGTTCAGATTGTTGTGCGATGAGTAACCGAGTTGTCTTTTTTTTAAAGTTTTTGTCCATTTTCTGTGAAATGTACAACTGAAATGCCGTTATCGATCGGTATTGATTTATCGATACTACAAAGGGAATGACGATGAATAAAGAAAAAGCAACACCTTGACAAGGTGATCAATGGAGCAGTGAATTGTATCGAAAGGTGAATTATGATTTCTCATGTCATCTCAAAGCGAATCTATGGGATGTTACATCAACTTCGCAGCGCGTTTATCTTATTTTGTTAGACAGCATTTAGTTTCAGGCAAAGATACGTATATGTATGTAATGTATATATATATATACCTTTTCCCTCAAGTTTTGCTCGTGTCTTTACTTCACGGCTCCTCGGAAGTTCTAAGCTACATAGTAAGATTGCTGGCTTCTTCGTGGTCGATTAAGTTTTATTTCAAAAAGGGACCATCCATAAATGATGTCACACTCCAAGGGGAGGGAAGAGGAAGGGGCCTTTCAATGTGTGACAAGGGAGGGGGAGGGGGTTTATTGGAATGTGATGTCAAAGCTCAATGTTGCCTCACACATGCAATTTAAGAATGCATTTTTAAGACATTTGCCTTCTGAAAGTCTCATGGACAACTATATAATCTCTCCTTATATGGGCGTTTTAAGGGTCAAACATTTCCAGTCGAGATTGGCTGGGGAGAGGTGAATATAAAATTATTTGGTTAATGGGCTTGCCCCTATTTTCAAGGAAATTTAATTATGTAATAAGTGTAAGGCTTCATCCCCTTCATTTTATTTAAGCTTACCACAAAGAAATTTGGGATGTGACAGGGGGAGGAGGGTGACGGGGTTTAAAATTATGTGACAACTGTGTGACATGGGTGGGGGGAAGGAGTCGAAATTTTATAAAAAAATGTGTGACATCATTTGTGGATGGTCCCAAAGATATGCCGAAGTACAGTAATTATTGAAGAATTGTTTCAATTGGTAAAAGACGGGATGAAGCTATTATACAATTAAAACTATAGATCTGATAATGACCATTGGCGAAGATCGCAGTACAAGCCATTACGTCTTGCGAGGTGATATGTCTGAAGATATATAGCGAACAACGGGAGAAAAGAAAGTTCAATAATGTATTCGATATAGCACCCTTATTTGCAATTGCGTAATATGTTGCGCAGCACGCGACATGTGCCAATCAATTGAGGACCGATCGATTTCACCCTATTGCCTTTACGTGCCCCTCCCCCTTTGCTATTTTGCCATATCCAACAACAGCATGACAAACTTGAAGTTGCATTTTTTGCTCTCAAAATGAATATCATACATCTATTTTTGTAGGGAATATTGAAATGACTTGGAGCAGTTTCAATAATAAGATCCATTTGTGTAATGGATTCTGAGCTGTTTTCGATTCTGTTTCCAATATATCATATCCCATTACAGGCATTGCGAGGTCTGGTTGAATTTTTGATGGGCAAATTTCATTTCATCCATAGCCTTCATTCAACAGGCCGCATTGCAAACAGTGTTTGGTCGAATGACATTAATTTTGAAGTATCCCCAAGGAAGTGCACTTTTGGAAAGAAACCGCCAGAAGAATGTCTTGCCCCTTTTTAATCCGGATGTTAAATTGTGCCATCAATGAAGCGGAATTCACTTCATGGAGTGTGGATGCAAATACAATCTGCCTCACATAAGGAACTCTGTCTCGCCAAGATTGCATGAAGATATTCGAGTGTAGCTCCCCCAGTAGTTTACTAGTAAGTGGCCATTTGTAGAAGCTTGGAATACGATGGGAGGGAGTGTCATAATTGCAAACAGTGTTTTGTTGCTGTTATGCAACAGTAAATTCTTCAGTTGAATGAAATATGTATTGAAATAAAACCGTTTATAGGTGGATATGCCCTTCAATTGTATGTTTTTGCGACTTTGTTATTTAAATCCTAGATTTATTAATTAATTGTGAAAGACGGTTTGTAAATAAAAAACCCGCGCAGATAGAAATCTTTTATTATATGCCTCTTAAAGCTACAGCTTTCCATAATTTTTCAAAATAATAATCGCCATTTAAATTGAAGCACTTGTCATATTTTTCCTCTAATTTTCATATCCCTTCTGCATACAAATTTTCCGCCAAATGAAGCCAACCTGTCACAGCATTTTGAAGTGTTCAGGCAACTTCACCCGTGCAGTCCGACTTGGCACCATCTGGTTTCCACCTGTTTATTCGCAGCACAGCTTCAAGGGGTCATTCAACAATGACATCATCGAAGTAGGTGGGTAGGTCGGTGGCTGATGCGATGGTATAATATGAAATACGTAGTCTATTAATTTCTTATTTAAAGTTTTAATTGAGTTTTATGGCAGCCACAAATGCAGCAGTACTGTTCCTGCTTCGTTTCTTTAATTTAATATTGTCATAGTTAATAAATAAAGATGTGAACTGTGGTATTAATTGTCTTGCATTTAAAAACGATGACAGGGGAGGTAGGTGGGGCTCACATGGGCAATTTTTCGGTGATGTCATTGTTGAACGACCCCTTGGGGCCCAGCACTTCGATGATGATGAAGACTTCCGAATTGTTGAAATAGGTTGGCTGCGTTATTTGGTGGTAAATTTGTATACAGAAGGAAATTAAAAATTTGAAGAAAAATATTTCAGTATAGTTCAGTTTAAATGGCGATTTCTATCTATCTGCGGGTTTTTTATTTTTCGCCAGACAGTAGTTAATTTACGAGCCGCCATAGTATATTATACAAGATACGTATATAAAGAGCCTTTATAGTAAAAAAAAAGAAACAAACAGCAGCAAAACTTGAAATTGCACCATTTTTGCACGCACTTGATGTGTTTGTATGTGTTTTAGCTGGGGAAATTACAAACAATATATTTCGTTTATTTCCTGACCTATTTAAAATGTTTTAGCTTCATATTTGTTGCATTTCTACAAATATCAATGAGTACATCTTTCATCTTCAGACTGCATTACTAATCATCTCTCAAGATAGAATTTTTCTAACAATTATGGTTTCTTACCCAATTACCTTTTTGCTGACAAGGTAATTATAGAATATCGAAGTTTCAATTCATCGATAGTATGAAAGCTTTCGATGAATCGATGTACATAAGCTTCACAGCAGTTTGTTCATTGTTGTGTTGGTGATATTCTTTGTGGTTAACAAATTTTGCTGTGGACAGTAATTTCACTGATGTAAAATAGTAGATGAAAATTGCATCTTGCATTCAATATACCAACCACCATAAAAAGTATTGTTTAATTACAGTGCAAACAAGATTTACATGCAAATCTTTTTTTAATTGTTCTCCGATTTGGGAAATTCAAAAACCGTTATGAAACTTTTGCATCTTGTAAATGCGAATATAAGATATTTAAATTTGAATGTTTTCGATTTGTCTTTCTTAGAACCAATTTCGTAATTCTTTATTGTCATACCAGTTTATGCGTAATTAACTAGTTTTTTAACATGTCAAATCAACCAACAAAATATTAACGTTCACCACACCTCTTCAGATTTATTTGATATTTTTTGCAGAGTTTAGGTACAAAAAATAATGCGCCATCTCAAAAATGTTATATTTTTAAACAAATTGCTTTGGGAATTATGAAATTTGGAATGCCGTTAGGCTTAACAAACTAGCAGACGACGCATCTTACGTTCACTTAGATTTCTCGGACATTTATTCACATATTTCAATGGAAATTAGCACTGATATGTAATTTGGCCCTTCTGAATCTAAATATTAAACCGGAATTGCTCTAGGAGCAGCCATGTTTGAGTTGCACGAATTTAATATTCTAACGAAATCACAGTCAAGATTTGGTTGGTAATATTTTTGAAAAATTTTGTATTTTTTATATATTTTGGGTAGCAGAAATTGGCATCCAAATGCTCACGTGGGTAAACAAAAAAATATTAATTAAGATCACGGTACAAGGATTGAAAACGTTTCATTTAATTTTGCATGAGTTGGGTGACAGTATCTTCTGATGGGGCTGGCTTATGCTCCCCCCCCCCTCTTGAAGAATCTGGCTGCAATAAATACCACACAAATTAACTGAATGCTCCAATGACGTTTCGGTTGCCATAATGCATTTTACCCAGTATTTCTTTAATTATTTTTTTGAAATAAATCTAAATTTGAAGACATTCATTGTGCGGTTAAACAAGTCTCTGTTGAACTGCCCGAGATATCAGGAAGTACAAGGCCCTTATTCGTCCGTAATTAATGAAATTCTGAGTTTGGCATTTCCCCAGAAATGTAGTTTTTTGTCGAGTGAAAACTTCTTAACACCTATCTTAACAATAGGGCGATATTCTTTACCTTGAGCGATTTAACTGATTATTAGAAAAATCGTTGGTTAAACCCGTCATAACAAAATAAGCATCAAAATGCTCTTGCTGGCTTAGCCTATTCAGTTATTTTATATCGTACTTATTGCATGCCAGTGTCTTCAAGATGGGGAGTATAACCCGACCCCTTGCTCAGCTCAAGCATAATGAAATCAAAAGTTTTCAATCCTTGTGGTGCTGTGACCTTAATTACTCCTGTAAATGATTTTCATTATTGTCATGTGAGCATTTGCATGCCAATTTTTGCTACTCGAAACACAAAAATAATACTAAATATTTTTCCCCATTTTTTGAAAAAAATCAACCCAAGAAATCTCGATTGATTTTTGTAGAGGAGCTTTAAAGGGATAAAATAACACATTGTGTAGTATGTAAAAATGCAATAAGTCCCACATTGTGATTTTGTTAGAATACTAAATTCCTTATTTTGACTGTAACTCGCACTCTGTTGCTCCTAGAGCAATTCCGGTTGGATATTTAGATTCAGGAGATGGAGTTACATAAAAGTACATTTCCATTACATTATGCAAAAAATGTCGGAAAAATATAAGGAAACGTAAGATGTATCATCTGCTAGTCAGTTCGGCCAAGTTGCAATTCATATCCACGAAAAAAATATCAAAGATCTGAGGGAATGTGGGGAACGCCACTGGTTGATTTGACACTGAATGACCTCAACGACTCTGGAGGTAATGGATTTCATGAAATGATATATGTAGCAAATGCGATTCATATGTGAAATTCTATTTGGTTTAAGACGTTAGGCAGTAGGCACGAGACTGCCAAGCTAAAATTCAATCAAC
>WWPM01022329.1:0-12839 GCA_023279145.1 Glomeris maerens
ATATATATATATATATGGATCAACTGATCGATCGATTGATTATATTAATATACTGTTGGTTGATTGGTTGTTTTCTTCGCTCATTGCCGACTTTGGAATCTCGTTTACCTCCATTTGTCGTCAAAAATTTGTAATATTGTACACCATCATAATTATAATGATTACTATATATACAGTAGTTTGAAGAATATTATCTTTTTCGAAAATAAATCTGTGTCATTGATTTGAAATGCCCCAACTCGTATTTCGCATGGGTTACATTCATGGCAACAATTATGTAAGATAATTGTCATTCCCATTACCTAATTGCAGGTTACAACAGTTTTGGCCCACCCATTATTACTGTTGTACATGGAAATCAATCATGCAGAATCAAAACAAAATGCCACTGTGCTGCCCATGATGACATGCAGATTAATATAATCTATTTATAATGAATGTTAGGGAGTGTCTACAAATGATGTCATCATAATGTAAATTGTGTACAGAAAGTAAAGTATATAAATTACATGCAGTAAACAGAGCAGAAATTAAATATTTTTAAATACTAAGATAAGATAATATTAAACACGCATCCATTGGGTTTTTCTAATAGCAAATTTAGTAGTTTTGAGCTTGATTTGTATTTTTGGTACATAAATTAAAATCGGTAAAATCTCGTATTAGCTGAAAATAAGCGAGACTAAACTAGAGAGCACCATTAGGAAAAATGTATTTACATCTTAGAAAGTCCTGCATGGTGTATACATTTATGACGCCATTGGTATGCTTTTGCCAGCAATCTGAAACTAAATATTTATTTATTGCGTGTATTTTCGCTACTAGAGCATTTTCAATGTCATAAACGGCGATGATTCTTCCCTTTTCACCCACTTCAATTCAACTTGAACTTTGCAAAGTAAAATATCAGATTTTCATTAACATATTTCATGCCTTTACCTTGTTACTGTTTTTTAGTTCCAAATGCGAAAACAATCATTATTCGTTTAAAGATAATAATGTAGAAGGAACGTACATTTCTCCAACTTGTACTATAATAATTGCTTGTGTACTCTGTAGTTTTGCTGCTGTTGAATTGGCAGCTAAAATGTTGCAAATTCAATAATATTAATAGTTGCTCGGTTACTACTGTACTATACAGAACAGGGAATTTGAAATAGAAACTTTGTGATATTAACAATGCAGTGTTCGACGGGGAAATATACTTGTAATTTTCGCATTATACATACAGTTTTTACAGTACAATTATAGCTTTTGAAAGATTACATTGGAATTTGGAACCCAATAGGGGGCGCTTGGGCGTTGTGCCATGCAGCATGGAGATTACGCTGTGCATGCTGGAATGGCGGATACGACGTGCATAAAATGTTTTGAAGCAGTAAATTGTGCCAATCGATAGTGTGGAGGCAGTGTGCTATCACGTGATTTGTTTACACGTGTTACGTCTTGAAGCACATGGCCCAAGCAACAATCGGTGACAATTATATTCCCGAATTAGGTTGCACGTGGCTTTTGCAGCTAGAAAACGGGCCAAACCACTTTTCTTTGCCATATACTTGCCCCCTCCAAAAAACGAGTGTTTGAGTTTAAAAAGAAAATTACAGATTACAAAATGTTTCTGGAAGGACAAAGCCTTCCGAAAATATCTAGAAGGTCGTTTGTGCTATTGTTAGAGCAGTTAAAGAGAAATGCATGCAATAAAAACAAAATATACAATAATTTATCTTTTTAATAATTCCGTTGTTTTGTGAGCCACATGTTAAACATTTATTCTATTAGATAGTAATAGATACCCATTAAAGGCGAAGAAAAATTGCATTTTCTCATGTCACAGTGTTTGGACTAGGTATACGCATTAATGTCCCACCAAATATCAGACTTGCTTTTTTTACGGATTCTGAGTTATTGGCACTTTAGTGCTCAACGAAATAAAATGACTGGAGGAATTAGTTTAAAGATTAATTTATGAAGGTATTTACAATAAATAACCTACAAGTTTTAGGAATACAATTTGATTGTGATTTAAATACGTATTATGGGCGTTATCATGTAGGTTGTTTTTCTTTTCTTTCAACATTTTCGCTTCATTTTGGTGAAGTGCCAGAATGAAATGTATCTGGCTTGTGTCTTTATAGGACGGATATGACGTCACCAGTACCTACACCTTGGGCCTTAGGTGTGTTGTATGTGACTTTCTCACCTTTCAAAATTTCAGGCTGCGTTGCAGCCTGAACATTGTCTATCAAAAGTTACATTTTTAGATGCCATCACTCATAAAATGTAAACTGTTTAGTTTAATGGCCGGAATAAACTTTGGATTAGCAAGTAGTACAGTAATGTCTTCCAAAGTCAAACAAAGCAGTGGGGTTTCAGCTGAATAAATAATGATACTGTCAAGTTATTTATTTTGATATTCAGAATGTAGGTAGTATTTTTAATAAATGCACTTCTCACTCTGTACGTTACATTTCATTATCATTAATTGAGGTTCCTTTTTGTCATTGAGATTTGAAATTAAATTCTATGTACACATTGAGAAAGTTGCAAACAATGCCCTCAGTAAATCCGAATATCGAAAGATTTCATGCCAATTTTTCAAGGTTTTCATTCTTTGTCGTAAACTTCCTAATTTAGAACTTCATTTCACTGACAATTATTACATATTATATTGCGTCGTTATACCGATCGAACATACTGTATACTTAAGAATACAATTCCAAAATATTACTGTAATTTCAGATGTTATTTCAAGTTTAAATTCCGAAATTTTACCAAAATACTCATAACTGTCTTTTGAGAGCCTCTGAAGACTGGATTTATTTTTAAACTTAAACAAAAATTTCAACAGTTTCTTAATAACAATTCGAGCAAAACTTGAAATCTAGTGATTAATATGACTTGTGAGATAAATCAATTTTCCGGTGTCTTGCCATATTCTGCAAGATACGGTTTGTGTAGCAATATTTGCGCTTGTATTCGATTGGGTCACAACAAACGTGGCAACGCCCTCCATCAGTTTTTTTTTGTTGGATGAGGAGGATGTACTGCAGGGAAACCCAAGGGGTTGCTTTTGCTTTTTTCTCTTCCTTCGACTCGGCAGACTAAATATACACTAAAAACGGACGCTAAAAGGGAGGGTCGGCGACCGGCTGGACAGATTAAAACTTGGCACACACAGGTCAAAGGTCGGCATATCAATTTGGGTCGAAAGAAGCCATTTAGATGTCATCTAATTGTAGCCATTTTTAGTCTTCCTATAAATAGGAATAAATGGAGCAAGAAAGAATAGTATTTTTGCCACTGAAAGAATACGTAGATGAAAATTTTGGTTGTTTTTGAAGAAAACGTCTTGGAAGAAAATATTTTTTAGCTGCATATCCTGGATATCTTCTGATCTTTATAGGAAGCGATAAATTTTGGAGGCTAAATCGTGTAAACATGGTGCAAATAAACAGGAGCTGCTATACTGGTGACGTCACACACTTGCAAGATGCTCCCAAAATAATTGTTCCCCAAAAAAGTAAAAGTGAATTCTGTTTCTCCACTTCGTTTTTACTTGAGTCTAGTTTCATTTTCAGCCTGCTTGTAAACTTGCCAGTCATTACTTTCCTTTTTGTTTTATGCATCTTCCCAGAACCGGAAATTCAAGTAGCATTTCAATGGTCCCGGAAGTGCGTCACTAAAAATGGCGCCAAATGGTGCAAAAAACTTTCACATGTGTCTTTTCTTGCCCACCTGGAACTGAAGTCTGTTACAAATTTATCAGATAAATTGCAAACATAGGAGCTTCATGTGAAATTTTTGCTAGAAAAATATTTCCCACAAAAATACTCTATTTTGATTTTTTATTTATATTTCACATGCTAATATGAGGCAGAAAAATATTGGGAAATTACAGAAAATTTCACTCAAATAGCTATCTGGCAAAGATTTTCAGTATGCTAATCAAATATAAGATTACTTCTGTTCATGCTAAGAATGACTGGCAGCTTTTTACACACGTGTTGTAAAAATGTTTGTGTATTTTCACAGTTTGGATTTTTATTTTTCTTTCTTTAGTACGATTGAACTGTGATGACGTAATAATTACACAAAGCAAATAGAAATATAAAATGGTATATTTCAAGATAATATTACACTTTTTGGAGATACAGAAAAATTAAATGGGAGTTACTTCCATCCTTATACTTTGTTGGCAGTGCACTGATATTTCTAGAAAAATACTTTATAAAAGAAATATTGATAGAGTACAAATGTAACGTTTACGTCTTATGTTATTCATATCGTTGTTTCAAAAACTTTGATATAAACTCTTGAAATTAGTTCCAGTAATATAGTAAATCAATGTTATCAAAAGTTACAATTATTGAATTGTTGCTATACAAATTTCAAAAATAAACAAAAGTGTAAGCCAAGTTGAAGGGTTATTATCAATAATTACACCTTGACTTGTTTGAGTCTTTCAAATTTTCCGACCCATTTTCCTGGAATAAAAGTACCTACTATTCGTGAAATGAAACCCAAATTCTGACTTCTCATTATAAAAACGACAACAAATGCAATAATTATGACAACTGCAAAAAATGCAAAATTTCAAGTGAAAAATTCTGATGACGCAAAAATTACTAAACGATAATTGAAATATCCATATACATTGCGGAATGTTACATTATAAAATTGCTTTAATTGGGATAATTTTGGGAGAGGCGTTCAATGTACAAATTAAGCTGCACATTTTTCCAAATACAGAGGGGGATAGTGTGATGGATGACCTGATGAAGGGCACAAATGTGCGGCTTATTAAGGAGGGTCCTTTTTTCGATGATTCTGTGCTAACATTCCGAAGTCGACCAGGACTTCTTTGCAGACAAGTGGGTCTATGTTCTGCGTGAGCATGTAGATGAGGAACCAATCTCCAAAATTGCAAGCTGCTACCACATTGTTCAGTTTTTCCCTTTCCACGAACCTTAACCTTGCATAGAGTAGGTAAACTCTAATCCAGGCACTTGCGAAGATCAAGAGGCGAAATGCGATGACCAATGCAGTCAAACCCGCAAGGATCAACATCCAGAACCATAGGAAGATGTAGATCTTCTCGTTGACCACGTTTAAAGGTAAAATGCACATGATGTCCAGCACATCAACTTCTCCAGTAACACCAAATCTCTTAAACTGGCATTTGGTAACTCTTGGAAAGAGTAGGATCATCGGGTCTGTCCTCGAATCTGGGTCCAAATCTGAGAACGCCACGGCCCTTATGCCGTAAGTGAGGAACTCTCCGTCGAAGAAACGGTCCATCAGGAAAAGCTGGCCTACTACATTGGCCAGGCTCAACAGCTCGCACAGAATGTACCTTGCTGCCCACCAATTGTGCTGGCCTCTCGATTCCCACAGGTATTCCAATAGAATTTTGCGACGTTGTTTGGCATCCGGGTCTCCGCGGCAGCCGGTGCCCACTGCTAAGTCCATTGCCAACATCTGGATCTTGCCACCTTCCCATTGTTTCCATAGCCACCGAGGAAGGTAGAACAACGCTGCCTGAAACAACAATTCGCATTCATTATTGACGAAATTTAAACAGTATGTTTGTACTCCCCAAGTTCACACTTTTACCATTTATTTATTTACCAATCTACTTTATGCCAGTTAATTGACTTGTACAGAATTCTATTGAACAGTTTTGCACCTAAACTCTCGGTCTTGGAGACAGAAGTTATGAAAATAACATGAAGCAGTTTGATTTACATAGCTTAATTGTCGCAAGAAGAAATATTTACTTAAGAATCCGAGTAAAATGGTGGATAATTCAGTTGAAAACTAAATAAATACGCTGGCCTACAAACATTTTTTGTTTTATTTTCAGGTGAACTACCTATTTCAAGTTTTATTGAAGTTCCCTGTAGCAACAAGGCACAAATTCGCTTCGTACAACATTCATTAGGCAAGTTTCATTTCAAAGTTGGGAAATGTTGTATTTCATTGCCAATATTTTATTATAAATGACAAATATTATATATACTAAGATATAAGTACATCATTGCAGGAATTTCATTCTGCTATTTGACAGAATTCTACAGTGTTGATTGCCAACCTTCCAAGGTAGGCAAAGTTTCTCATGTTTCAGTTCTATGTATACATTACAAGATCGTTGATTTACAAAACACTGCCATTTGCATATACTACTGCAATGTCATGTATTAAATAACGTTTACATTTATCGTGAAACTGTAAAGTTGCGCTAATTGCATTTAATTTTTGCAATATTTTCACCGTTTTTGATTATCAATACAAGAAAACTGATAGCAAAACCATTCTTTGTACTCCATCATTTCTAGCAGTTAGTACTTTGCTGATGGTAAACAAATCGGGTGTTCAATAAGATATACACAATACTATTCAGAATGTAAATACATACACAATAATTGGAATGCAATCACTGGGAAAATGGCAACACGCCTACTCGTAAGAAATAATTAAATAGCAGTCCAAATAAACAGTAATACATGCAAATATAACTACAATGATGGATAACATGCCTTTACTTGAATCTATATAGCTTGTCATAACTTACCTGGAAAAACAGAATGAACGCAACCCACTGATAGTATTTTAAGTAACGTCTGGCAGTGTAGCCGACATCCTTGCTACTGTCAAGTCCTGGGTAAGGTACTTTGGGGCCATCAGCTCCTGGAATTATATATGTTGAATGGATCCAGCAGAAAGCGTTCATGACTGCTTCTGTGAGGCCTCTATTAGCGTAGCATTCTATAGGACTACCAACATACTGTCGTGTAGTGACCAACAGGCTAAATGCTATCAGTATGAGCACTGTTGCATTGTAATGAAGCCGAAAAACTGTGCCATCAATATGTAATCGATTGACCTTCAGTAGGTTCTTCAGGCCCCTGAACAAGTCGATCATCTTTCGCTTTTAAAGTCACCAAATAACGTATCCCCCTTGCGTGCACGACAAACAAACTGAAAATCAAAACGAAACAAAGCCCTTTATGGTGACGTCACACGATTGGTCACCCCTCCCCTCTTCCTATCAAGGGAAACTTCCACTGTTCTCGTTGCCATAGCAACAACATGGTGCACTTCTCGATTGAGAATCATGAAGAATGGAAGGTATAACTAGACTGGATGATGGTTGAACACTCACTGCATGCTTGATTCAATGTGCATAGCAGAGGCTCGCCAAAAATAACACCCATAGGGATCAACTGGGGGCGGAGTCTTAATATTTTAACACTTCACTTACCGAGATGTTCGCGTCAGTTTCCTGCCTGTCTTGTCTGCGTTTCTTCTCCCACACCTACAATTTCAACCAACCTGTATTGACAGTCACCGCGGTTCAAATGACTCAGAAAATTGTAGAACTGAGCTAAAGATAACGTACTTTTGTGCCGTCACTGATTTTATGTACTATTTGCCTTGCACTGTTCAAGAGCTATTGAAAATATCCATTCAAATCCACTGGAAACCGCTACAAAATTTGTAGTGGTTTGTAATGAACATTTCAATACATCATGTGGGCCATTATAAAATATTTCCGCTATAGGGATTGCTATAGTTTTAATATAATTCAAGCCCTCGTACTTATTGCAATTGTAGGAATTTTTGCTAATATGTACTTCAAATTGCTTTGCGCTACCAAATTGGGTTTCAAATTTATTAAGTTCATTGTCTAACCTTGTTACCTTAATGTGAGGGTTTCATTTAAAAAACTAATAGTATAGCCATGTAGTAATTTAAAAGAATTTCAAATATACAGTACATTGCTCGTGCTTCGTGTGCAGTCTGATGTGTCCATGCAGTCATCTACAAATTGCATTTGTGTAAAACAAGATATTAGGTACTTAAACATATTGCAAATAGTTTTCTGGCAAATTGTGATGTCAGACTCCACATACTTCAAGATGAGTTTTGTGCAATTCAATTTTGTTTTACTTAATCGTTAAGCTATAGGCCTACAATAATTAATTCCGCCAACAGTTAGCGGGGCATGCAGCGTTAAATCAACGGTTAAAATATTTCAGTGTGAAAAACATGGAAAAAATGAGCGTTTCTAGGAAAGGAAAGTATGAATATGAATACCGGTTTTAATTTTGAAGTTTTGACGAGAAAAATCGAAGTCACAAATTCAGGCGTCACATAAACAAAATTGATATTTTAGACTAAAATGTAGAATCACATTTTTGTGTGGATTATGGAGAATGGTCTTGTAGCTGTTCCTGCGCAATTTTGGAAAAGTTCATCAGAATGTTGTTGCTAATAAGTGGGTCGATGTTCTGCACGAGAAGATAGATTAGGAACCAGTCTCCGAAATTACAAACTGCAACGATATATCTCAGATGCTTCTTTTCCATAATCCTTAACTTGAGAGAAAGTAGCTGAACTCTTATCCAAGCACTTGTGAAAGTGAGCAGTCGAAAGGCAATGTTCAATGCAGTCAATCCGACAAGGGTCAGAATCCAGAACCATAGGAAAATGAAGATCTTCTCGTTGATGACGTTTAAGGGCATGATGCACATGATGTCTAGAACATCAAAATCTCCTGTCATACCATAAATGCTGAATTTACATTTGGTAACTCTTGGGAAAAGCAAGATCATCGGATCTGTTCTCGTATCTGGGTCCAAATCGACAAACGCAATAACCCTTATGCCATAAGCAATGAATTCTCCTTCGAAGAAGGTGTTCATCAGGAACAGCTGACCCAGCACGTTGACCATACTCAATATCTCACAGAGAATGTACCTTGCAGCCCATGAAGAGTGCTGACCTCTTGATTCCCATAAGTAGTCCAACAAAACTTTCCGACGTTGCTTTGCATCTGAGTCATTGCGACAACCAGTCCCCAGGGATAGGTCTACGGCCAACATTTGTATCTTGCCACCTTCCCAAGCCTTCCACAACCATCGTGGAAAGTAGAATAGTCCAGCCTGCAATATTCACCAGTCCCAATTTTACTCGCACACTCGCATTTGCATGTTTTACTTGTGGAATTTATTATGGCGTACCTGAAAGAACAGGACGAATGGTACCCATTGGTAGTACTTTATGTAATGTCTTTCTGAGGATTTTGAATTTCTGCTACTGTCAAATCCAGGGAAAATCGGTCCCGTGCCATTTACACCTGGGATTGTGAATGTGGCATGGATCCAGCAGAAAGTTTCGATGAGTGATTTCGAAAAGCCACCTCTAGAAACACACTCTATTGGATTTCCCGCATATTGTCTAGTTGCCACCAGCAAGCTAAATGCTGTCAGTATGGCCACAGTTAGGCTGTAGTGAAGCCGGAAAATGGTGCCATCAATGCTCAATCTGTGCACCTTGAGTAGACTCTTGAGGCCCCCGAACAAGCTTATCATTATTTGGCCTTACAAATGTGTTCCTGGCACCACTTGTTCTTCCCAACATGAAACCCGAAAAAATAAACGGGAAAATGTTTTTATTATGACGTCACATTGTATGTCATTCTTTTATATAACCACAGTGATATGACCCTACCCTATCCAAAAATTACTGATTTCATTGGCATGAGAGCAATATTTATCACTTTTAGTTAGAATAAAAACACAGGGAAGAATAAATTGATTGTTAAGCTATGCTGATTAACTGAAGTGTGATGCATGCATGCATAAATCGATTGACCACCCATTGAATGTTTGAAGAAATTTCTAAAAGACATGCCCAAAATAGCCTCCAAATGGGTCTACAGGTATCAAGCCTAAAAATTTAGCACTTACCGAGATGTTCGCACGAATTTCCTGTCTGCCTTGCCTGCTTTTCTTCTTCACTTACACTTTAACCGATGTATTCAAACTGGAGGCATTTCGATGAATTTGCACTTTTGAATTCGAACGAATAGATCGAATTCGATGGAATTCCGTTAATGACGTCACTGTTGATTCCACAATCCAGAAACGCATAATAATTGAAAATGGTCTTATTGTTATCGTAGTGGAATCGAATGGTGTAAAAAGGTATACATATATCGTATGATCTTGTGGCAAACTAATGATTTATGATTTGCATTTTAAAATGTCTGAAGATGTCGCATGGATTTCAATAACTAAATTGTCATTTTTTTAATAAATTAAAATATGACCAAACAGTGCGCTTTTGGTTTACAATTGAGTTGTGACCAATAGTATTTCAAATTCTTATAAATTTTAGAGATGCATTAATATTTTTCATTAATAAATATTATGTATTCACTACATAGGAACCTCGATAACGCGATACCGAAATAACACGTGGATCATATTGCTTAAATGTTAACCCTATCCTGCACACAACGAATTACGTACAGTATGAACTCCGTGAAAATGTTTTAGTTTTACTGGACGCTGGAAATCATTTAGATACACGACCGAATTCGGATCCCACTGTACTTTTTAAATACTTATTATCTAAGTAGCATCGTTGCAAGTTCCATTTAAAAAAATATTGAAGTATCAAGGCGTAATTGCAATTAATTTGTCAAACTGAAGAAACGAGCAGCATGTAAAATTACAGTATGTAAAAGTTCTTTAAAAAATGAACGATTCTCGGAATGCAAGTTGGAACACTACATTAATTTAGAGATTTTCACGAAATTTGTCCAAGGCACAAATATGGGTACAAAAGGTACAAAAATGGGAAGGAAAAGGTACAAACAGGATAACTGTGTGGCTTATGAAGAAGGCTCCGCTTTTCGACGTTCCTGCGCTAACTTTGCAAAGTCGACCAGAACTTCCTTGCAGACAAGTGGATCTATGTTCTGTGTGAGCATGTAGATAAGGAACCAGTCTCCGAAGTTGCAAGCTGCTACCACATTGCTCAGGTTTTTCCTTTCCACGAACCTTAACCTCGCGTAGAGTAGGTAAACTCTAATCCAGGCACTTGCGAAGATCAAGAGGCGAAAGGCGATGACCAATGCAGTCAAACCCGCAAGGATCAACATCCAGAACCACAGGAAGATGTAGATTTTTTCGTTGACAACGTTTAACGGCAAGATACACATGATGTCCAACACATCAATTTCTCCAGTGAAACCAAATCTCCTGAACTGGCATTTGGTAACCCTAGGAAAGAGCAGGATCATCGGGTCTGTTCTCGACTCTGGGTCCAAATCGGTGAGCGACAAAACCTTGATGCCGTAAGTGAGGAACTCCCCTTCGAAGAAGCGGTCCATCAGGAACAGTTGACCCACCACGTTTGTCAGACTCAACAGCTCACATAGAATGTATCTTGCTGCCCACCAATTGTGCTGACCCCTTGATTCCCACAGGTAATCCAATAGATTTTTGCGACGTTGTTTGGCATCCGGATCTCCGCGGCTCCCGGTGCCAACAGCCAGGTCTAGGGCCAACATTTGAATTTTGCCGCCTTCCCATTGCTTCCACATCCACCGTGGAAGATAGAACAGTGCAGCCTGCATCACCAATTCATATCACTCATTATAATTTAAACATTTGCATTTTCCATCCCTAATTTAGATTCATCATCATAATTCAAGTAGGAACCATAAGACCAGACAGGTGCGCAACAACACTGCTGCCAACTCCAAAATATATTAGTGTATTCCCAGGTAAATTTCAATTTAAAACTAATTATTTTTCAAAATGGTATTTGCAAATTCTTTAATTGTCCATTGCAGGAATTCTATAGAAATCTTTCGTTATGGGAAGCTAATCATCTGAACAAGGTAGGACATTATTTTTTCAGTAATGCACTTTGCATACTTGTATAATAATATACTTACTGCCGAGTGTATCGCATCTGAACAACTTTATATGCTAATCTTTTACACAAATGTTTACTTGGTGAACTTAAATATTGATTTTCGGTCAAATTTTAAATGCGAGCAACTGATCCTTTATGTTGGCAGGGTAATGTATATGACAATTATTATATACTACGTTTCATTATTTACCTCTTCCTTAAAAAATTAAGTCAACTATTTGCATCGAAATAGTTGAGCAAATTGACCCAGTTTAGCATGCGAACTGTAGTTAAAGTAATAAATAAAGTTACCTGGAAGAACAGAACAAATGCTACCCATTGGTAGTATTTCAAGTAACGTCTTTCACTGAATCCGAAACTCCTGCTACTGTCCAATCCTGGGTAAGGCACATTAGGGTTATCGGCACCTGGAATTATGTATGTTGAATGGATCCAGCAGAAGGTGTTGACGATGGATTCAACTGAGGTGTCCTTAGAGAGGCACTCGATTGGGCTGCCCACATATTGTCTAGTTGTTACCAGCAAACTAAACGCTATGAGGATGAGCACAGTTGCGTTGTAGTGAAGCCGAAAAACGCTGCCATCAATGTGCAATCGGCTGATCTTGAGCAGGTTCTTCAGGCCCCTGAAGAGGTCGATCATTGTATGGCCTTAAAATTTTCGCCAAAAACTGTCTTTCGCGCCACTTGTCGTACCCAACAAACAGACGGAAAGGAAAATGGAAACAAAGCCCTTTATGGTGACGTCACATTGTCAAAGTCCCTTGCAAAAGACCCCTCCCCTCTCCCCATAGAGGGCAATTGCCCCTGATCTCGTTGCCATAGTAGCAGCATTATGCATTTTTCTATATGGAGAATCGTGAGGAAGAATAGAATATTAGACCTTACTGTATGACGAGTGAACACTCACTGGATGTTTGATGCAATGTGCAGCAGACTTGCCAAAAATAGCCTCCAAAGGGGTCTGCTGGGGGCGGGGTCTTGATATATTATACTAGCCGATATGTTCGCACCCATTCTACATATTGAAAACTATTTTCTTTCACCAAATTTCCGAAATAATATAGATTCTATTGGAAATTCCACATAAATGCGAACTTCTTTAAT
>WWPM01022330.1:0-11932 GCA_023279145.1 Glomeris maerens
GATTGCAAAAATGACCTTGAAGTTTACTGGGAATGTTCGTCATTTCCGGCTGGTTGATTTCATCCAATAATAATAAAAAAAAACCAACATGAATGTATTATTCATGCAGTATCGACTTATCCTTCAGAAACTTATCGATAAACACTTATATGTATAAATATTATTAATCGCAGATCGTATTTGCGTTGTGGATGAAGAAAATGCATGCCAAAAAATGCAAACAGACATTGCATCAAAAGAATACACATTTACATGTATTAATGCAAGAGATAGGTAAATAATAAAGAACAAATCAATACGAACTGAGATGCTGGTTTGTGCCAAACAATTTGCCAAGTACCGTACAACTTTTCGCGCAATCTTCAAATTAAAAGATACTTTCATGAATGTGAATTTTATTTCTTTAATTTATTGTAAGCATTTTTATTTACAAGTACAGTAGAACGTCGTTTATCCGCACTAATTGGGACCGAGGGTTGTGCGGATAACGATTTTTGCGGATAATTGAACATGCGTTTATTTAATGCAGAAAAACACTTGCAGAACACACAGTACTGCTTTTAGATCCTTTTTCGCTATCTAACGTCGATGCATAGCTTTAAATTTCTTCTTTTTAGGCTTTAATATCATAAACTCGTTCAGGTCATGGTTAACACTGTATAAAACCGCAATTTTACTGTGCGAAAGGTGTGTTTCAGGAGTGCGGATAATTGACGTTGCGGATAATTGACGTGCGGATAAACGACGTTCTACTGTACATGTTAATTACAGGAGCAGGATAGCTATATTTAAATTTCTAAACAATGGAAAATATATCGTGTCGTGATAATACAAATAAAATATTGTCCACTTTAATTTGTAGGGTTGTTTGTATTAAGCAATATTTACAAGTTATAAAATTTCTTACCGAATCCACGACATAATTAATTGGAACATAAAAGTATAGGTATTGATTAAGTCACATGCTTACTATATTTGATATATAATTACGACCAACTTTGCTTATCAATTCCACAGTTATATGAAATGATAAACATATCATTATAATTTGATTCGCGCATTACTATCACGGCTATAAATCGTTTGGCACTAATTTGCGATTCAGTGATGTCAGATTTTATGTGCAAGAATTTGGTGTGCATAACATAACTTACATTTCCTCAGGATTGACTGCATGCGACAAGTAAAGAATGGAACAGCAGATGTTGTGAACTTGCCAGCAAACGAAGCTTATGTTGCGGCTGCCAATTTCAGTCTGCTACAGATACTGAAAGAAGAATGGGGAGGAAATCAAAATGGTTTGTTTGTAATATATTGATATCGAAGCGATTGATACGATTTCCAGATTTAAATCTAGCTGCACTTTCCTGACAATGTTTTCGCAGGAATCATGTACGAAGGTGTTGTCGTGGTGAAGAAGACCAGCAACATCAAGTCACTAAACGATCTGAAATCCCGAAAATCTTGTCACACTGGGTTTGGGCGCACTGCCGGATGGTCCATTCCGTTGGCATACCTTCAAGCGAAAGACATAATGGAACAGTGCAATGAGATTGATGCGGCTGCGGAATTCTTCTCCAAGAGTTGCGTGCCGGGAAGTTGGTCTAACGATACGGTTCTTGACAGTGAACTTAGTAAGTTTCCTTCAAACTTCACGTACGGAAAATCTTTGAACGGAGTAGTAATAGCATCAAATAAGTACTGAAGAGACTTCCATGGAAAAATCAAGAATCCTATGAAAGTTACAGGCAATTTGAAAAATAATTAAAATTCATCCATGAGTCGCATGTACTTGAATTTTGTACAGATAGGCCTATTTTCCACTTTCAAAATTATTGACTCACCTTCTGGTTACTCACACTTTGCAAAGTGCAAACATTACATAACTAATGCTTTAGAAGTCTTCAAGGTTTTCACACTAAAACTATGAGACTGTTACCAGTGCCAACGAATACAACTTGTAATAATTGTAATTCAATCTCTGCATTGCAATTATTTTGCGCCATTTGATACTTAAAAACCTTAATTAGCACTGTTTTGCGACCCATTGTTATTATAGTGTACTTAAAACTTATTGTTTTGTACCAATCAGAAGTGAAACACAAACACCTGTGTCAGCTGTGTCCTTCTGAATCATGCGACGGCCCTAACGCGTCTTTCACGGGTTACACCGGCGCATTGAAATGCCTTGCGGAGACGGATGCCGACGTAGCTTTCACCAAGTACTCGGCTGTTACGGATTTCTTTCGAACAAACGGAGATGCAGATAAATACGGTCTACTGTGCCTTAACGGTACCATCTCACCCGTGAACAACCTTTGTTACTGGTCAGCGCGTCCCACAAACTTCTTCATGGTCAGGAGCACCATCGACTCGCAAGATAAAACAAAGCTCGTAGAGAACCTGCAGAAAATGTTTACTGACTTTGCTTCGACCAGTAAGCCAGACTGGGTCAGTAGAGTGTTTTTATCTTCACCGAACATCACTCATCTGGCCACAGAAGAACGTGAGGTCGCCAAGGTCCTAGAGGAAGGCAAGTCAAAGAAATACCATTTTCGTTAAAAGATTTCTTTTGGCTAAGATTGCATTCTGTCTTCAGTGAACTACAAGATCGTCATAGATAAGCCTTTACCTAAGAATTGCAAGGAGAAATACACCGGATTCTGTGTCACTTCTGATCTCGGCATGCAGAAATGCCAGGATTTGAAAGTTGCAGCCTTCGCTCAGAGACTCCGTCCCCATGTCAAGTGCCATCAGGCTAAGTCGAGGGACCAGTGTTTGGAAGCGATCAAAATGGGAAAAGCTGACATCGTGTCTGCGGACAGTGGGGATGTATATGCCGGTTCAAAGTGCGTCATCCTTTCAATTCATTTCATGTCACAAAAATTCACATTTAAAATCAGTTTTTTGAGTTAATAAACTGTGTAAAAAATGGGAGTTTCATTTGGTAAACTAAAAACATTTGCCATATACAAATCCAGTCATTTCAACCAGTGAATTTTGTTTACTAATTTAGGGAATATGGCCTTGTTCCCATAATGGCAGAGCAATACAACAGTCAAAATACTTCATACTTTGCAGTAGCTGTTGTTAAGGCCAACTCAAATTACGCCAAACTGGATGACCTTCGTGGTAGGTTTAATATCTACACAACATATCAGTTGCATGCCTTGAGATAAAAGACAAATCTAAAATGGGTTATTTTGCTTTATTCCCAAAGGCGCCAAGTCATGTCATACCGGTTTGGGTCGCACAGCGGGTTGGACTGTTCCAATGGGGCAGTTTGTAAAAAAAGGTCTGTTGAAACAGGGCGGCTGCAATTTGGAAACGGAGGCTGCAAATTTCTTCTCGGCCAGTTGCGTCCCAGGAGCTGAAAATGAAAAGTTGTGCTCACTTTGTATTGGAAAGGACGATAAAGGCATACACCTCCATGCATATCTACATTCATTTCAGAAATTAGTTTGCCCCGAATTTAATTTGACAAGTAAAAGTGTTTGGCTAAAGTTTCAGTAACTTGCATTGTTACCTTGACATATTACAGGAGAATCCAAATGCCACGCTGGTGATGACGAACGTTATAGTGGGTACAGCGGTGCTTTCAGGTGTTTGGTAGAGAAAGGAGACGTAGCTTTTGTCAAACACACCACTGTGCAGGAAAACACTGACGGCAATGGGAAATCCAGCTGGAACGGTAACTTGATTTCCGCCGACTATGCCCTTTTGTGCAGCGCTGGCGGCAAGAAACCAGTGACTGAATCTGGTTCGTGCAACCTAGCAGCGGTTGCGAGCCATCAGGTTAGTTTCTCACGAGCTTCACATTTCATCTGCGCAGCATATTGATTCAGTGTTCTTCTGCAGGTAATCACTTCTTCGGCAAAGTCTTTGGATGACCGTTTGGAAATGACGCTTATGCTGTCCCAAGCGGCCAAATTGTTTAGTCCAGGTACGAAGAGCTTCAAGATGATTGGCGAATATCATGGATCAAAAGACCTGCTATTCAAGGTGCATACAAGAGAAAACGCTGCCAAATATATTTCTCATTGAACAATTGCTTACATTTTGGTTTTGTTGTCCATTTACAGGATTCTGCATCAGGTTTGTTGAGCATACACGAAGGTGCATCGGCTAAGGAATCTTTGGGAAAGGATCTGTATGACGATCTGGAAGCTGCATATTGCGAAACCAAAAGCGCTGCATCTCGTATCCATCTCTATTCCACTATTTTAACAATGATCTGCGTTATTCTGTCTTTCCAAAGGCTTCCTTTGTGAGCGATACATTTGCATGAACTCTAAGCTGAAAAGTATTTTTCTATTGCATGTGGTAATCTTCCTATCAGTCAAGAATCTCTTCCAACTTATATATACACATGCGTACCATGTTCTTTCGATATATACTGCAAGGTACTTCCGAGCCAGCCAAAATCAAAATCGGCTATTTATTTTCAGTAAAACAATGTTAAAAGTTTGAGGACTTAATCACTGTGAAACGTTCACACTTTGAAACCAGTTATATTACATGCCATTTCCCATAAAGGATTCATGTCAAATCGATTGTTATTTTGACACTACCATCTGTTGTGTCTTTAGCCTTTGGACAGTTTAATTATTTGGAATCAATTTTTGATTGGTCTAAAGCAGTGAAGCGTTAAATAATCAAGAACTTCCAATTGTGCAATGCCAATCGGTCGTCTGCCTTCTACATTTTATATAATAGAACTGTCTTTGCAGCTTTTGCATTATAAAGTTGCAAATTTTCAACTGCACACTTTACCACCCAAGTATTTGTAACCTATACTCGGACCATCATAGCTTAAACATGAGGCGGAGCCTATTGCTGATGCATTAGTCTCTCCATTGCTCGGTCCTCTTTGTCGTGGTGGGCATTTCAGTTTTAGCCAGGAGTAACTAAGCGATAAGCGCAACCAATAGGGATAGTGAGCGTGACGTCCAAGCTATGTTGGTCAGAGTATAGCAAGAGATTATATCACCACTTCTACACAATGCGAAAAGCTGTGATGATAGTTCATTGTAGTTAGCGTTTAAAAATTCATTTAGTCTTCAGTTCGTTTTTTGGAGAATGTAGCCTATTACGTCAATTCCCATTGTAATGTTAAATAAAGGTTCACAAATGTGCCCGTGATCCTGCATAAACTTATGAATTGGAAACTTCATTTTTTCTGCACTTACTGTAATTTAAACTGGATATCGATTTTTATTATATAAGATCTCGAAAATAAACTTGTCTTATATACCTCTTTGGGAAGGAACGACATATACCCATTCAACATCTGGATAGACATTGATAAAATTACCGTGTATACATTGAAGGCATGCAGACGTATATGAAACACGATCGGCATTGGTGAAATGCCCAATTGTTCGTTTCAGGCTGGAAGATTTTGCAGACTGGATGTTGTGGCTGCTAAAATCATCTTCGTTTTTGTTGTTACATCCGGCATTGAAACTGCACGATAATCACGGTATTTTGATAGGTTTGAGCTGCACTTTGGACGTTCAGCTTTTTGTTTGATCCTGGTTGTTAGTGAACTTCCATTTGTCAAATTCTCTCCAGAACAACTGAAATGAAACAAACTTTTTTTGCAGTAAGTATTGGAAATCTAATACAATTATTTACAAATTTCTGCAATAAAGCACATGTGATTTCCTGCTTCCTTGTATGATGCGTTTCATTGGAAACATCACACAAATGCCAACTAAAAAAAGTTACCTCTGCAGCTTTAAATTGAATTTTGTAAAAAAATATTTACATGAATTATTGAAAAATCTCAGGCCTGCATCATCCAGCTGTCATGCAATTTGTTTTTAAATGGAATCTAGAAAACAACTGACGTCATTTGGTTATCAATGAACTTTTTACTACATAAACATTTATGAGCTTAATTCAGCCAGAAAATTGTTTGGCTTTGCAGTCCACCGAATGAAGCGATTGATTGTACCCACTTATGGAAAAGCAGGCATGCATATGTAATTGGGGTAAAATTGCCAACTTATAATTAACGCAAAATGGGAAAGAAGCAAACTTGCCTTGGAAGAGGTTGCTCGTATATCACATTCATTTGAGGTGCTACCAAGTGCAAGTATCTACAAGAAGATTCCAGTGCATCCTCGATTTGCCGACGCAACTCCAAGAAAGATGGCCGCAAGTTTGGGTCTGCATCCCAGCACCGTCTCATCATATTGTACCTGTACAATTTATATAAACAGGTACAATGATTAAAACATTATTTCCAAGTCAAATATAAATTAATATGCTCTATTACATTTCATCACTACACTTTTCCGGTTTATCCATCCGATACCCAGTCGGAAGCAGCTTAATCACTTCCAGGTTTCCGATTCCAGGATAAGGTGTAGCTCCTAGTGATGCAATCTCCCACAACAAGACACCAAAAGACCATCTGTTATGGTACAATCAACCAAATTCCAATTAGTTTGGCCCAAATGGATAATGATATTGTAGAAGAAAAATTTATACATCGTAGTGAGCAAAATTGGACTAGATAATGCAGAAAATATGCATAGGGATTGTGAAGACTAGTTTACTTTGGAAATATTAAACAAACTATTTTTAATTTGGTGAAAATTGAAAATATGCAGTCATATTGGTAAGAAAAATTACTTGTGGGCAAATTGTGAGTAATATTCTGATTGCTTATGTTCATTTTGCATTAACTTTTCCTCCCTTGCTTAGATATATGGTATCAGTTGAAGTTTGTTAACTAACACGTCGCTTTTTGATGTGAAGAACTGGTCAAAAATGGATTCAATTGCCATCCACTTGACAGGCAACTTGCAATCGGTCGTCTTCATGTAAACACTTCCCTCGTAGATGTCGCGCACCAACCCGAAATCCGCAATCTTCACCACTTTTCCCTCGAACATGAGCACGTTCCTTGCAGCCAAATCTCGGTGTACAAACTTGTTCCGTGACAAATATTCCTATTTGAAAACAACACATATTGTATATTACAAATTCAGTATATTTATATCATGGCGATCGAAAAAAGAAGAGCATATGCAATAACTTGCCATGCCGATGGCGATTTGACGAGCAAATGATAATAGGTCTTGTTCCGTTAGGCGTGCCCCAACAGTTGAGTAGATCTCTGGAAAACCAGTAAACTAAAAGTATCTGTTTAAATATCAATTGAAGCTTTAGCATCACCTGTATAACGTGCTGAAAATGAATGAATGCCACTGTCTGCACATGTTTCAAACGGGATATTGGTTTCATAGAACTGCGAGTACTAAACAATAAAATATTCATCATTAAAATTCGCATCACATATTAATTTGGGGGTATGCGATTGGACAAAAATTATATTGTAAATGTGTAATGCTAAAGGTACAATAATTATCGATCAGTCAAGTTCTCTATGCAACACTGGTTAATGTTTACTTGTATGCAGCAACTTCCATGCAATTTTTAACGAAAATATTTTTCATCCGAAATATACATCCGAATTTAAAAACAAACAAACAAAATAAACACATAACGATATGGCTCGTTTCAACCTGTTTGAGCATTTCAGTCATTGTAAAACCAATAAAAAAGTCTCTCGAGCAATTCGTTATGCCATGTGGGATGCATATTGCAACTTAGCTGTTACTTCACTTCAATATTTGTAGGAAAACAGGAAATCGTGCAATCAATATGAACAGTGGAAATCAATGTAACTAACCTGTTGTCTGATGCTCTTTAAAAATGCATGAAGATCTCCCAATGAGCTGTATTCAACCACCAGACAGATGTACGAGGTATTCGAAGTGCAGCAAGCAAGCAAGCTAACAATGTTTGGATGTCGGCCAACATTTTTCAAAGTTTCAATCTCTTGCAGGAGCTGTTTCCTGTCATTGATGCTTGCCCCATCTGTATCAATAAAGCAGAAAAGTTTCAAATACTGAAGTGGAATTCATATTTTGCATACTAAAATATATGCACACAATATACATTTCAAAATCAACAAAAAAGCTCTGCAGAGTTGAATAAAGATGTTCATTTTCACAAATCATTCTGCAGAATAGCTAAATTCTTTAAATGCGTAGTACACGTAATGCGAAATGCTATATATAAATGATAACTTCATGCACAAATATTCCATATAACACCTGGATATAGAGCATTTTGAATGAATAGATTTCTGAACTACACATATACACCTCATAAAACCTGTCTACATCGACACTTGCAGGACCAGCCAAAAGTGGCCACCGTGGACAGGTGCCCATTGTGTCAGGGTTTAAAAGTTTATACACAAAAAAATCACATTTCTACTAATGCTGTATAGGGACACTAATTATGTGCAGTGCATTTATGATTTATTGAAGTAGTCCAAGTATTAAAGGTATTAAGGTACCCTGGAAATTAAACTGAAGAACAATCACCAAAAAAATAAAACTACAACTCATTGGAATGTACACTGTGAGACATAAATAATACACCAAATTATTTTTAATCATATTTTCCACAAAATTAAACCAATTGTAGTAAAATTTGAAGTTTTTTCTGAAATAAATTTGTCACAAAATTATGTAGTCATTTGTTTTTGTGAAATATTTCACAACCCAAGTACCATGCAGCTTCACTCTCACAACCTTATTAAATTTTGAAATACGAGTCATTTTTTAAGCGTGTTTAACATACTTTATGGCTAATAAGCGAGCAGTTTGTAAGAAAAGACATGCAAGCCTAATGTTCTACCTTTACAATTACTGACGTGACAAAGTGGGGAGGTGCCAGAATGGCATGACAATGATGTGACAATCTGGCACCCTCCCGTCTGGTTAAGTCATTTAATATCAATATAATTGTAATGGTCGAAAAACTTTTTTATTTAACCTTACATTTTCTTATGTAACATAAGGCTTGTATTCCTTTAATTACAAACTGTTCGCTCATTGAAGTGTATCCGTAACATAGGTTAAACACACTAAAATGGCTCGTATTTCATAAGGTTGTGAGTGTGAATTAAGCTGGTACTCGGGCCATAAAATATTTAAAAAATAAATAATTACATTATTTTGTGACAAATTTACTTGAGAAACAACATACAAAATTTTATTGCAATTTGTTTAATTGTGTAGAAGATTATATTAAAAATATTTTGACGTGTTTTTTTATGCTTCACATTGAATACACATAACGCAGCATAAAACAGCGTTAAAATATTATACTGCATGTGACAAATTGTACGTCTACATGTCAAGAAACCAGGTGGGGCACCTCGTAGGGTACCACATTTGGGTGATCAATGCTCAAGTTAGACAGGTGACCAATGTATCAAGGTTCACCATAATGTATTTTATATGGAGTGTAGCTGGGACCGAAAAAATCTGGCCAATGTGACAGGTTTTACTGCATTACTCTTATTACCGGGAAGCATTTTCACTGCAACTGCGCGATGAAACTTGTGTCGTAGGTGGGCGCGATACACAATACCAAAAGCTCCGCATCCTATTCTTTCTTCAAAAATGATGTCATTGAAGTCAATCTCTAAATCTGCCTTAATCGCCGAAGTTGTCACCACATTCATAGGTACTGTCCCTGATCCCACTTGATCTTGGTCTAAGGACTGCTAAAAAGAAATAAATTGTCAGTATTTTTACTGTTTTCATATGGTTCATTGCAAAACGATCAAGAATAAATACAATTATATATATATATATATATATATATATATATATATATATATATATATAGGTGCAATACTTCACATCTAGACAGCAGTACGTGTAAATGTAATAAATCTACACATTTAGTACTTAAATGGGCTATTCCATCTCAAAACGACAAATTTCAGGGGGTCGTCCCACTTGATTGTCACGGATTTCTATATTTTGTCCATTGTTCATGCACATTACGTAACGCAACTTCGGAATGCCGAAAATGGATACAGTTTAACTTGCGCATAAAACTCTTTCAATAATTTTCATAAAACTATACTATCAGAATCAAGATGTAACAAATTAACTGATCAAAAATGAAGGCAGAAATATTATAGAAATCCGCAACAGTCAAATGGGGACCATATATATTTGTCATCATACGAGATGGAATGACTCAATATATAGGACATTTACGATGAATTGACAATAGTCACGCATAATACATGTAAATATGGTCCCACTGAAAACACACCTCTAAGCGGTACTTACCATGAATGAGCTTAATAGAATTAGCTTTGCAAAGATTCCTCTGCCTTTTCAAAATATAAAAGCATATAAACATGAAACGCCATTACACATACAATCACCGCAAAAACATAAACATAGCTACATATACTTGGATGCAAGTATAATTAAGTTAATTAAGCTTGATGCTAACCAATATTTCAAGCGTATTCGTAAAATCTATAGCAAAGACTAGTTTTTTCCTATACTCAACCCAGTAAACAAGCATGTAATAAGGCAAATATAGTATTAATATCAGCAAGATATGTTGACACAGTATGAAGTTTGCATTTCAGCTCTGTGAACTAAATTCCAATATAACGAAAACTTTAAAGCGCTGTATATTTACTCAATCCTATATAGGTATAAACAATAATTTATTACAAATTCCTACAAAGAGGTTTATTGATTTCTCTAATAAGTAAAAATCGAAGTCGGGTTTATCTCACCTGAAAATATCTCATTAAACGAATACGACTTCTTCTTTTTCGGAGAATGTAGTAGACGGACCCAAAGACAAAGGCAAGGCCCAGTGCACATGTCATGGGAATAACAACCACGTATAGTACTAAGGATGAGGCCATACTATCTAAATTGTCACAGGAATAAATATCCTGTATAAGATTAAAATGTACAGTTACATTGACAGCTTCAAAAATTCTCTCCTATAAACTCAAAATAAATTTGTTATATTAGCATTAAATGCCTACAGAAATTACAGCACACACTATATTCAAACAAACTGCGATGTCATTATTAATTGAGTAATTTCTGACAGAAATATAAAAACAATCATTAGAAATAATTTTCCTAATTAGAAATTTACAGTTCATTAATTTTGGAAAACTGCTCCAATGCGACTGCATAAAGGTTATTTCCGTCATTTATGGTACCTGTACATGACTAGAGTTACATGAAAAAATGTGCTTTTAACTTCAATTAGGGATCATCCATAAAATACGTTCGCTAAAATCGATGAAACCTGGACCCCCCCCCTTTGTAACAAAGTTGTAACAACTCCCAACACCCCCCTGAGCGAACGTCACGAAAAATATAAATGACCCCCCCCCTCCCCATTTTTCCAGTAAAATTTGCACAATAAAGTTTAATAGTAAAGAAAATATAATTTTCTAATGGCTAAAGTTTCAATGTACTAGCATGTGTAAAAAGGAAATTTTGTCCACACTTCGCAAATATTCGGATTTGCACGGTAATGACAGGAAAAATTGATGAACGTTCACATTATGGAATTATATCCCTCCCCCCCATTTTATCGTACACTTTTGTCACGGCCACCAAAGACCCCTCCCCCCCTAAAAGCGAACGTATTTTATGGATGATCCCTTAGTAAATTAGATCGCCCTGGGCGGCTTATATGTCTACTCTTCTTTTAGCTCAAAAAATTAAAGGTGAACTGATCGACAAGCTTTTCTGAGGTACCCTGAAAATTAAACTGAGAACAATCACCAAAAAATAAAACAACTCATTGGATTTTTTTTATTATTAATCAAGATATTGCAGTTTACTACGTCTTTCTATTTTCTTATACTTTTAACATGGGGTAGCATACCGGTCACAGGGATGTCAAAAAAGCTAAGTAGTAAAGACCAACCATCCCTTTAACCCTTTTCAACTGCACCTGCGACAATTAAAGATGGCCGCTCACTCAGATAAAAAGTGACGTCACCCCTCAGAATTCATCACCTTAACTTACAATATCTTAGGTAAGAATTTTTTTT
>WWPM01022332.1:0-19918 GCA_023279145.1 Glomeris maerens
AGTACCAACAAATTACTAAATTATAATAAATATCTGATGTTGGTAATGAAAAGTAACTGTAATTAAAATTTTATGAATTTTGTTATTTATTATATGTATGTAGTTAAAAATTAAGAGAAATATTATAATATGGAAATTGGAATATTTTTGATTTTTCAATTGCACAAAACCATTTCATTTATTTATTATATCAAAATACAAATTACATTTTGTTATTTGAAATTTTTAATAAACATTAATTAATATTTTAAGATAATTAGAACATGAGAATTATTGTTTAGTGTACGTAGTGGCAAGGGCAGCGACGGCACAGATGATTTCGGCCAATCACAGGGCAGCTGCGCGAAGTCATCCTGCAATTCGGTACACGATTTGGAAATAAGACACGTGACTAAGGAAATAGGTCTGTTTTAAGGCGGCATCGACGAAGCTGTCTGCTATGCCGAGACGGCCATGCCTGGAGAAAAGCTACTGCAAACCCATTTGATAGTCATCAATGGAGCGGAAGTTCACAACAAGCGCAAAGTTTACGATCGCAGTTTGGCAAGGGCCTGGTCTAATAAGGACTCCATACTTAAACTTTCAGCCAAACTTTGCGAAGTCAACGCTGGCCTTCAAGCCCTTCCAGTGCGTTTGTATATATTTACAGATTCCATATTACGTAACCGTAGCCAAGGGGTTCAATGGGTTCAGTTGAACTCCCTCCACAATTAAAGGAATGAAAGGTCCCCTATTTTATGAATAATTTCCTAGGAAAGCGTAGAAGAACGGCTGCTGTCCCTGAACAGTGTGGTATCCATGCTGGATAGTTCCATCGATGCAAAATCGTTGACTCATTTGGGTGGTGGGTCCTTCGGCGACGTTTACAAAGCCGTTTGGAATGGTACACCGGTGGCCCTCAAGTTCCTCAAGGAAGCTGCTCACCCTGATGATCTCTACAAATTCCAACAGGAGTTTGAAAGCCTCCGGTACGCAAAATAACTTCTTTTTCTTCAGAGTTGATACCAATGGGGGAAATCTTGGAAACTGAGGGAATTTGGAATTATAATAAACTTATCTGGGAATTTGTATTACAAAGTTTTAAAATTCTCTAAATCTCGAGATTGCTTGTAAAACTCGTGGAAGAGAAACTTTGCAGTTGTTTAATTTGCAAGTTGGTTGAATTTAGCCAGGCGAATCACGAAAACATCGTGAAAGTTTACAAGATGACTGTTGAAAGTAACCGTCTGGGACTGATCATGGAGTACATTGAAGGGCACAACTTGCGACAGCTTCTGATTGATCAAGGCCGGCAGCCGACTGACATGGTGCGCCGATGTGCCGTGCAGATGGCCGCAGCCATCGAACACCTTCACAACTTGAAGATGGTTCACCGCGATATCAAGACAGATAACATAATGGTAATTTGCAATCCACACTTCTCCCAGTTGTATTATAACAATAGCCACATGCAGGGGTTGCGTTTCAAGGGGTCACCGCAAAAGAAAGGTGCACAATTTGATGAACAATGTGAAGAAAGAAATCAATTTCTATACATTCTTAAGACATTCCATGAATGAAGTTTAACACATACTCGTTACGAATATCAGATATCCATGGGCACACGCAAGCTACAGTTTCAAAGTGTTCTTAGGAAAGTATGATCGTGCGTGCTTCATTGCGAGATTATTTCATATGGCAAATGTATTCTCTGTTAATTCCAATAGAAAATATGAAATTTCGGAAATGACCTGGATACATACGGCCATGTTGTACGAAAGACTAATATCGGAGTTATTGCTCTTGTACGTATAGGTGAGCATCGACTTTCAGGCGTTCAAGCTGGCTGACTTTGGTTTGGCCCGTGTTGTGGAGCGCACCGAACAATACAAGACTGTGAAAGGCACTTTTCGGTACATGGCCCCTGAGATCCTGAAACTTTCGAAACAACGCGGCGCAAAGTATTCGCTCACCGTTGACGTCTACAGTTACGGTACGTACGTGTACCTTAGTCAATTTTCTCCAAATTACATTCAACACTCATATTTTGTACTGTGGAAGTCGTATTCTCATTTTTACTTGAGAATTGCCCCGTGTCGCACCAGGGGATATTTATTATCTAGTACAGGTTATATTAATATCTGCCAATAGGGATTCCTATGTTGTACCTTGGGATATGACCACTATAATTATTCATCATTTGTTGTTGCGAAAATGTGTTTTACTGGAACTTTCAAAGTAATCATTTGACTACAATATACAGTCTTAAGTTCGTGCAATAAATGGAATTTTCATTTATTCAAGGCTAAATCATCGTTGCTCGATAAATATCTTAATGCAATTGTACCATTTACAGGACTGGTGTTACTGGAAATGGTTACGGGATGTCCAGTCTTTCAAGATCTGACCAGAGACGAGCTGGAAATGGGCAAGCGTGACGGTAGTCTTCAGCCGACTATTCCCGTAAGTCTTAAATTGTTCCATATACATTCTTACTAAGTTATTCGGTAATTGATCACCATTACGCACCCAACATGGAGACCGAATTATAGCGCAGAAACATATATAGATGTGTTAAACAAAGGTGGGCCGCATTTATAGTTCGCGCTGGGTCGCGAGGCGAACACGCATCGACAGCGTTTTGCGAACAAACACCGAATGCTTTTCTTGACCTGTGAACAGGAAAGGCTGGTAATTGTGCAGGCATAGCAAATCGTTAAAATGCTAATGCTTCTTTTGGAAGATGAGAAAATCAACTGGTGATTTTGATATACAGGTACCGTACCTGCATCGGCAGTTCTTGTATCGGTTTAGGAAAGAAATGGTGCGTAATTATGGTTTGGACAAGTGTAAGAATTGCTTGCCTTGGTGGTTAAATACTATTTATTGTACAGTCAATTAGTTGATTTTCAATGCGATTGTGTACAACATGCTTTGGTTGGTCTCGGTGCATGACTGCGTGGCAATTATTTGCCGGGAAAACCCCATTCAACTTCTAGATGACAGGTTTCTCATTTATTCTTTTCCTGTAAATTAAGCGGTAGCATGCAAAAGGAAAAGAAGGGATGGTAAATTTTTGTGCCATTTTTACGCAGTACCCAGGTAACCCAAAATGTTTCCTGCCAAGTCTTCTTTCTTTGTGTTGATTCATTCTGCAGTAGGAAACTTAATTAAAATTTCCAGAATGTAAACTGTATTTTTTTTTGCAAATGACAATTTTCTTATAGACGTTTTGTGAAATCAATCTCCTCGTACATATGCACTTCATTTTATGATTTGCAATTGAAATTCTGATAAAGTATAGGCACACTAACATGAATTTGCAAATAGGAATCAGATATTGCACAGAACTTTGCAATGCCACGCCAGTTTCTTAGATAAACTACGGCTTTCTTAGAATCTGGGCATTGATTGATTGCATATGCACCTTTGCAACCGGTTGTCTCCATGTGGCTTCATTTCCTTCAGATTTGCAGCAGTGAAACTTTATAGATATGAGAATTGTATACAAAGCAAACAGTTTAAAGTCTGAACATAGTAAGCAATTATAAAGTTTGTTGTTATCCTTATCGTAATGAGTAGACTTGGCGTACATGCTCGTGCACGTACACCTTATATATCCTTGCAATTTATCATCAAAAAGATGAAAGATACATATAATTTGCATTGGTAAAAAATGCAAATTCATATACAGCTCCCTCGTATTTATTACCGTATTCTTTTACAAACTTACACCAAATTTGACTGTTTGGAAATAGCTGGTTGTACGAACAATGTCCTTCAGCATCATGTGTATACATACTAAAGTTATCCTTGCCAAGTCATCATCTTCGCTTTGTTGCTTCACAAGGCTGTAATTATTTGAAAAGGAATTGAAAATCACTTGCGGAAAACTGGAGATGAATGTTATATATTTTTTGTGCAATATACAATATATCCCTTATTAATTTTCTTATATTGCGGTTTCATAACTTCATCAAAGAATTCATCTTACTTGGCTTAGCTATTAACACCTCATTTGCCTTGTTGAATTGCATGTTCAAAGAGCATTTTCTTCTATATACTTCAAGTGTGATATGTAGTATGTATAGAAATGCAATTGGGTTTTCCCAGTGTTTCTGTGTTGTAATTGCTAATACTGCAGAGTGTTGCAAAGCAAACGAGTTCAAGCCCTGAAGGTAAACACAGATGAAGTTAATGAAGTTGTTTATATTTGGAAGTTGTCAAAGATAGGGTTACAAAGATAAACGTATTCGTGGAAGTTATAATCAAGGTGTATAAGCAGTGTTATATTTTCTACAAATTGCATATGAAGCAAATCGAAAATCAATTCACGCATATCCAATGTTTATATAATTTCTACAATTATTTTAATTGTCCTTTTCTTCGCATGTGATTTTGTTTGCCTTATCCGCCTGTGCATGACATGCATATGTAATTCTATTTTGCTGGTATACCTACTTATTAGGGTATATAATTTTCATTTTGCTTATACACTTTCCTGTAGCCCTATCCAGCTATAATTGCAGAGAATTCTGTTGAATTAATTAAATAGCAAATTACATATGTGTAAAGGGATATACGTGAATGGAATGAAATTAATACAGTATTTTTGAAATGGTAATTGTATAAATTTGAACTTTTGTTTGTCGAAATTTACGAACAGTCAGCATTTTATTATGGATTTGTGGAGAAAAACAAGATAAACTAGCTGTAATACAGGTTATATTAATAAAATAATATCCGGGTTATGCCATTGAAGTTATGACAAACTGTTGAACCCGTTTCCTGCCTTCAAATCCCAGAAAATGTCATGACAGAATATTTCCTTTCAGTGGGAAATACCCAACCAAAATATTCTTTATTATATACCTGTTTCAAGCGCGGTGAATACTTAAATTTGCTCTTCTTTGCTAATCATTTTATTAAAAAAGGAGGGTTTTCCCCACAGATTGTCGGACCAATTCATCAATTGACAGCTGTAATATGCAACTAGCATACCTAATTATACCATGATTACTTTCTTTTGGCAACCTTTGAACGAAGTTAAATATCTTGCATGACCTCAAAGTTCCCAAAGCTTTTTGGAAATTTTCCACATTATTTTTCAACACACGATTGCGTGTTACCAGTTAATCAAACTGCCATACTGTGAAATGGTGGAGAAAATTATTACCCTCAAGGACATCGAGTTAATTATCAATTAGTTGTATGTATTTTATGATATTTGTCATTGGAATTTTGTGTAGTGCATATTCGCAGCATCAAATAGATTTAGCTTTCATGGTCTTTGAATGAGTCGCTATTCACACTAAACTTGTTATTCAAGGATTTTCATTACTTTAGGAGTGTTTTTATCTTTGTCCCCGCAAAAAAGACCGTTTCATTAAATTTTTAATAAAGGTTCAGCAACAAAGCCTTTTTAAACCAAAATTCGGTATATTCTCTATGTTCTCATTGATTGCATTGTCCCTAGCAATTAAATTGTATTTTTATATTGTAATCTGTTTTGTTTCAAAACTAAAAGCAGTTTGAAAAATGATATAATGTGCAGTACGTATCATGGAATTTGAGCTTCCTTTGTTCGCCAAGGTACAATGAACAAAACATGATTTTTTAAAATACAAAATGCCGTTTTATCGAAAGAGAACTGGTGAACTTGGTTTGAATTCCCGTTTCATTACGTCATTCATTTCTGGTAACTGAAACGTTGGAAATTTGGCAGATTTGTCTTTTATTTTAGTAGTATTCTGTAACCGGTTTGCTCTATTTTGGATTGTTTATGACGCGTCATCGATGACGAATCGAACGCGTTCTTTCCCCGTTCTGGGTGACGTCACGAACGCCTCGGTCCAATCCGGTGCGAGGCGATTAGTGATTGGCTCTCCTTTCTCGCGCTCATCCTATAAATTCAATTGCAGGAATGGTGCAAAGCAGAACACGGGACTGTTTTGACAGAGGTGATAAGAAGGTCAGTTGCGGACGTAGACAGAAGACCAAGCATGGAGAAGATACGACAAATTCTTGTCAACGAATCGTCGGCTGGGATTAATGACGATTCATTGGTTTCCAACAACGACACTAGTTTAGATGACATCGAGGAGCCCATCTTGGAAATCGTCTGTTTGGGAACTGGAAAAGGGGCAACCAGTGAGCAGAAAATTCGTTAATCATTTCCAACATGATTGACCCCGTATAAATGTGTGCCAAATGTTATGCAACCGGTTATTTTGCATAACCATGTCATGGCGCATTTAAAATGCTTTGTTAATGTTAAAATAATGATAGAATTTCTATGATATCTTCATTTGTATTTGGAATATTACATCTTATTTAATGTATTTGTAGACTTATCAGTTAAATTGATAAGGGGCTTGTCAGATAACAATATTGACTGCTGTTTTTGTAATTTATTTTTAAGTTTTGAAGTTAAATCAACTTTTTGGATTGTCCCATTCTTGATTGCCAACTTCAATTATATATTCTTGAATTATTTTTTCTGTGTAGCTCTTTTTACTGGAGAACCAAGTTCAAGTTTTGTGCTGTTGGAGAAAGGAAAACCATTCCTTATTGTCGATCTGGGATTTGGCATTTTCCAATCATACAAAAAGCTGATTGGATCCGGTAAGATTATCCCACCGCAAGACTATCTTCAACATTGTGCTTTATTTGCAGTTATGACATTGGTACACTTTGACAGATGCGGTACTGGGCCATCTATACATCACACATAATCATGGTGACCATGCAGCCGAGTTACCAGTTGTACTGGCGGTCATCAATGATGCTCGAAACAAGCATGCCAGCATAAGTATGCCCACTGTTTACGCTGCCCCAGAAGTCCTACACCGGCTTCGCACTCACCGCTTGGCTGAAGTAACCACACAAGCCCCTGCTGTAATAATAATTATAATTTGGATGCTTGTAGCATTTTTATTCTTGATTATCATGTTAAACCTTTTTTCCTATTGTTTGCAGGAACAGATGGCGCACTTTAAAACGTGCGAGACGGGACTTGGGAGAACTGCTATTGGCAACGATGGCGTTTTCAGCATCCGTGTGTTGCCCAGTCAGCACTCCGAAACATGTTATGGTAAGTTGAAATGTGAAATGACCGTTGCAGGAAGTCAACTCTTGTTTGTCTCAAATATAGGTTTAAAAATGTATTTGTTTTTTAAGCAAACGTTTAAGCTGACAAAGTAATGAATCCAAATGGGGCAAGTTACTATGATGGTTGTCTGCCTAAAATGTACCGCGGTATCGGTCATTTTTCACTGCTTTAAGAAACGATTTTGTGCTCGTCGTTATGCATTGCGCATGGAAACAATCCCATTTTTGTTACAAATATTACTAGTTGTTTTTTGGAAAATTACACTTGTTCAACCTCTTTGTTTTAGTAGCTTTCATAGTCGATATCCGCAATTTGTTAATTGAACAAACCGTTTCATTTCAGGTTTTATTCTGTACAAGAACAACGAGCCCATCTTGGCATACGGTGGCGATTCTGGTTTCAACCGTGAACTTTACGACCAACTTTTCACCGTTCCCAACGTTATTCTTGACGCGAGATGCCAGTCTACTTACGAACACGCAGGGGTAATTTTTGGTTTGACCTTTACAATTTGTAGCATTTCCTACAACCGTTTTCTCGAGCTACTCGTTCCCATCGTGGAAACTTGAGTTGTATTCTTATCTGTATCGTGCTTTGTGCGTTTTAGGCTGTTGTTCCAAAATTAGGCCCACCTGTTAAAATGCTGCAATGACAATTCTAAACGGGGCTTTCTCGTTGCATTACAGTTCGCAGACGTGGAAAACTACATGGCGAGCAGACCTCATCTGTCGAATCGCGTTCTCCTGACTGGTTACGGCACAGTCAACGAGTACCCCATAGATGGCGTCGTGGGAGCTTCACCGATGCAAACAGGTGGCAGATATTTCCTTCATAGTAACCGATCTTCGCTGTCTTCCGGGGACAAGTGTCAGATGCCTCAGAGGACGAGCATTACTGCGGAGTACATGATGCCAGTCGAGACGGCGTGACGTGAACGCAGCTCTTAGACCGACTTAAAAGCACAAATTTTTATATCGTTTATTGTACCAAAGTGAAAGTCGCTGCCCATCTTATAGTAGTATTTTCGCAAAGGTTTCTTACGATTTCCTGCTGCTGTCATACGTGAAAGTGATCCGAACGAACAAATTAGGAGTGCAATACAGTACAAATGTACTTAATTCGCATCTACCCATTTACACATTCGTATATATATTTTTTTGCCTATTGGCATGGTCAAGGCAGTAAAACAAAGGTATTATACACACTTGCGTTTCGTGAATAAAATGTATTGAAAATTAGATCCAGACTTCATGTAAGACAACAGGAAAACAAGTTGCTGTGCAATCTCCATTTGTCTACGGATGTCTGATTGCTAACTTGTTTAATTGCAAACTATTTCGAGGTAGCTATTGGAAATGGTCTACAAAAAACTACCTTGGTACCATGTATTCTAAACAATTTAGTTAATTGAATTGGTAGCAACCCTTGCTTTTACAAATAACTGCACCAAGAATGTGTAATGGACATTGTGTTAAAATTTGATTAGGCATGTTGCCATTCTGTATGATGGGGAAATAATTACTTCAGATTAATTGCAGGTTTCTTTCTTAAGAGAGCTTCATTGAAATTGTTAGCAATTCCAATTTTGTTTAAAGTCGCATCTTGTCTGCAAAATTCCCTTTAGAATTGAATTTGAGATGCAAGTTGCAACATTGTACTTTTCACCAACTTCATCGTTAATTTATGTGGCAATACCTTTTTATTTGCTTTTTCGAAATGAGTTATATTTAAGGGCTCAACGACTTATAAAAGAAACAATTGTGGGGGAAAGAAAACGATAGTTGTGAGGCGGGAGTACAGTTTGTTGAACGGACACTTCGATAACATTTGGTTTAATCGGGTGGGCGTTTCTCGCTGTTCTTTTTTGTGAACTCTTCAGCATTCTTCAAGAACTTCTTCCTGTCTTTGGTGTATTCTTCCGCCAGGTCTGCTCTCAACGGATGTTCTGGTTCGGGATCGTTGACGAGAGCTACGAGCGCTTGAATAACTGAAATCGAAACTGTCTACGTCAATCCTTTACGTCTTGCAAGATTAATAATGGGGAGAAGATGAAAGACTCGCAAACGTGCCTTGGTCGGTTTTCGTCGCCGGTTTCCAGTTCTCGGCGCTAATTATTGGTAAACACACTTGGCCTTTCTCGTCAATGTTAGGGTGGTAGATTTTAGTCTTGAAGTTTATCTTCGGTGGCTTGAAAGGGTATTCTGCAGGGAAATTGATCTCTATCCTAAAGGCACCTTTGTTGTAAGGTGGGTTGTCCTGATAGAAGAAAAAAAAAATGATTAAACACGCAAACCAATAATAAGTTACTCCTCAAATTATTCATAGTATTTGTATTTTTACTACAGTTTTCTCCCACTTGCAGTGATCGTTTTTATCATTGATAAAACAATTATAACCTAGCAATTTAACATGTTTGAAATTTGTATTTTTCAGATTAGGGGCAAAAGTGTGATGCTTCAAGCGATTATGAATTTCTCAATGTATGAGTTTTTTAAAGTGCAGCACTTGTAATTGTACCCAGCAAAGTGTAAGTTTCAAACTGTTTATAGATTTCATGATCATTTCTTTTTATTCCAGGTTTAATTTTGGGACCGCAGCCATTTTGGAGGTCGACACCCTGCATTTGTTTGGAAAAAGTTAAGTTTCAATTTTCATTACAATCTTACCGGTACAATCAATCCTTGCCACGTTAAGATCTGAGCCTCATCCACTAAGATATCTCGGAAAGACCTCATTCCAGATTTCCGAATATCTGCTAATTCCTACACAAAAAATTCCCAATTGGTCACATATAGGTATAATGACATTTTTACGTCAAAACTGCACTTTTATCCGCTCGCATACACTTAAACACTTTGTAACATTTCCACTAATTTATTTTGCCGCTTAAGATAGCAAATCCCAACCTTTTCGACGACTTTAACTGGTGATTAGAACGGAATTTTTGAGCCAAGATAAAGCCATGCAATACGAAATTGTTAAAATGTGGCATTTAAATCCAAATGTAACTGGTTTAAAACTTGAATAATGTCGATTGTAGTGCATTAGATCGTGTGAATTATCATTTAGTCGGAAATTTACGCAGCGATTGTGCGGAAAAATGACGGCAATCGAGCAAACCTTTTGTAACCTCCTCGTGGCCGCCATTTTGTTGTATGTCGATTGATGACGTCATGGTCACAATCATGACGTCACGCGCAATCGCACTCAGCGCATGGTTTTTTCGAAGGACAGTAAACGCCATGTCCTGCTCCATTAAAAAAAATACTAAATTGACACTAATGGAAGTGAATTACACGTAAACATTGATGGTTTAGTTTTTCCGCAATCAAGTAACTACGCTAGAATTTCAAAAGATAAATATAAATTGCGAATTTTTGTTAAGATTAAGTATATTAATGTTCTGCAAAACCGGCAATTTAGTAATTCACGGCCAGAATACTGAATACCAACTACATACGTATATGAAAGTGGTAAGAAATACGTGTGGTCACAAAATAGTCAATAAATCGTGATTGGGATGATTTTATTATCCTCTTCATGGCAATTACAAAGGATTTTTCCCATTTGAAGCAGTGGTTCACCTCACATATTTTGAATCTGTACTAGCAACACTTTCCAAAAATCTCCTTTCAATTTTGCAGGTATTGCGCAGCATCAACCCTCATTAATTCACTTCACCTCTTCAATTCACCCAAATCATCTACAGAATCCTCATCGATCTGCGAAAAAAGCCACCAGCCAGGTATAAGACGACTAAACTCTTATTACAAAACAACTGCATATACAGTACACTATAGTACCTCGGGCCATTTCTCGGTGATGATGTCAAAGAGATCGTCTTTGACATCGCCTTGAATCACAATTTCATCTTCGCCTGTAACGGAAGAGCCGCACGAAAACTTGTGCGCAAAGAATTTGGCGGCATCTTTTAGATCGATATCTGGAAGTATATTTAAAAAAAGGGAAAGTTTGCATTTAATTTTCTATTGCGCATTGACGCGGTCACTTATGAACCGACCAAACGTGTTGAGCCCCGTAACGACAGTTACAAACTTCTTCTTGCCACGAGGTGCACGAGATAAGCATACTTTCTGAGGTCCTGCTTGTTTCTTCTTGGTTTTTATTATACCTCTCCCTCCTCGCTTTTGACGCTTTTTCTCCTCCAACTGTCCTTCATCCGATTTACATTCAGCTATATTTATATAAGTAACACAAATCAGAACACTGTTCTACGTCATTGATTATGAAGAGAATTAACTCACTTAAAGACAACAGCCTTTCAAATTCATCAGGAAGGTTTTTCTCAAGCCACAATTTACATTTTTCATAGTTTGGGTGATATTCGCAATACTTTAATAAGAAAGAATAACACAATATGCAACTGTTTAATAATTAAATATGCACGTGATGACACAATTGAGCTATAACCTCTATTGGCATGGAACATTCTCCACAGTAAATTATTTGTTGAGGGTAAATAACTCCTTTCTGTGGCCCAACTGGCAAACCATTTTCAGAAGCATGGCAAACTTGCGTCTTGCGATTCGATTTGCCCACGTTCACTTCCTGTTTTGCGTCGTCAGTGATGTTAGCATCTTCATCGGATGACATCACATCTGGGAATTAACTACACTGGAAAATGAAAGCAAAATTTCTGCATTTTCTCCTTTGTTAAGCGCATGCAAGGTCGGTATTGCAACTACACATGCAATACACAAATTACCACGTTTAAAAACATTCACAATTTAGTGGTAAATACGATCGATTGTTGTTTAATTGTTCGTACCTAATCTCCTTTTACAATGGTTTTTGTAGTAAAACCCCAAATAACTAAGCCAACAGCTTAGATGGCTGTTACCTTAGGTTTTGCGCTAGAGACAGCGTGTGCGCAATTCTGTTGCGAGCAACGCCGGCCCTGTGCAATAGTTGCTCACGTGACACAGCTTATTCTATACGCTGCCGTGACGTAATGTTGCACGCTCCCAGTGGCCGTGCAAGTGCATCGTTTTTCTCGCGCAACAGTATTGCATTAAATATTGGCATGTGCAATGTTACGTCACGTGACACTGCCTTCGCCTGAGTGTGTGCAATATTATATTGCATGCGATTTGCTAGCATGGCAGAAAATTGAATCCAGACTTAAAGCGACAGTGCTGCCGTCTACTACGTAATAGACGTACTAATTTATGTCGCTTTGGGAATTTGGCGCTAGATGGCAGTACTGATTCGCAAAAAAAAAACCGAACCGAGACTAGAAAGTTCTGCGCCATCGTCTTCGCTGAGTGCTTAGAGGTCAGTAGCGCTTGAATTACTTCAATTATTACTACATATTGTAATCCACGTTAGGCTTTGCGTTTTTGCAGGTAATTCTTTGAGAGAAGATCACGAAATTTAGGAAAATGCCAAGAAAAGGAAGGTCGTCTTCGCCAATGGGAAGTAGGTGCGTGGTAGGCTTAACTTTTTTTGGACATCGACCTTATAAAATTCTATGGAATTTGCCCAAGATGATTTATTGGGGCGACACATTTACTGAATGTTTAAAATGCTCCTTACAATCCTGGAACATTCGAAGGAAATGCACGCTAATTAATTCTTGCTGATGCAATGTGTTGCTATAATTATACCATGTTGTGACTGTTTCCGATTGAGTATCGTTTCGATATTTTCTTTGCAACGAAAAGTGCCGAAGTTGAAATCTTATGACAAGTGAAACTTATGTAAAGGAAACTTGTTAAGTGTATGTTTCAAATAATTCAAGAAGTATCCATGTAATATTTATAGTTTTTGTATAGCGAAGACATTAATTTATGTTCACCATGTAATTTGATTTGGTGAATGGTAGACGTATGCATACTTCTGCCCCGGCTCGTCCACCGCCTCCAGCAGCTCGTCCACCACCACCAGCACCAGTATCTCATCCTCCCGCTGTCCAGCATGCCCCACCTACCGCAATGGCCCCAATGGCCCAGCAACCCAAACAGCCTGGGTTGTTCGCGCAGATGGCAACAACGGCTGCGGGAGTTGCCGTTGGATCCGCTGTCGTAAGCTCATTGCTTTGGAAGCACAATCGTTTTTGGGAAAGTTTTGTAATTTGTACGGCTTTTTTACAGGGACACACGCTCGGAGCTGCGCTGACAGGTGGAGGTGGCGGCGGCGGTCACTCGGAAGCCGCACCAGCTCCCGCTCAGGCCGCACCCGAACAATATTACCAACAACCAGCTTCCAACCAGAACTTGAGCGGTCCGTGTGCTTTTGAAATCCGCCAGTTCTTGGACTGCGCGCACGGCCAATACGATCTTACTCTGTGCGAAGGATTCAACGAGGCACTGAAGCAATGCAAGCAAACCAACGGTATGCATTTCAAAATGTGCAACGACAGAGTATGAGTAGCTGAATTCAATGGAATTACGGTTGTTAATATTGTCTTTGTTTTCCAGGTTTGTAACTAACTTTCTTTTGTGGAGAACGTAGGAGTTTGACAGTATAAAGACTTAGTCATATTGAACGAACACAACATGCATCTAGATCATTAATAGATTCAATTAAATGCTTATATTGTCCAAATGACTTGAATAGGGCGTTTGAGATTATTATGCTATGGTGGGGAAATGTTTATTCTGTAAGCGGAAAGAATAGTACATAATTTTTTAGGGAAATTCAGCGGCTTCGTCCGTGGCCTCTGCGATGGGCATTGTTGCCACGCATACTTCGATTAACGAGTCTATCTGTTCTTCTGATAACCTTTCTTCAACAGATTCCACTATCTAAAAACAATACAAAATGTTAAGCTGTAAATATAAATGACTGGTTATATTGCAATACCAGTTGTATCTCAACTTGCGTTGTTGGTCGTGTATTGAGCAGCTGCAGTTTCTCCGCTCTATAAGAAACGACAATTTCAGGATAAATATTTTTCAAAACTTGTACACAGATTACAATAACTTGGTCAGTCTGAATGGTTCCGTTTTCTTCATAAAGTCTTTGATAATTTGCTCACTTTGATGCACGCAAGCAGTGCCTTCAAGATACCTAGTTGTCTAAATAAAAATGAACATAAGGGAAACATTATTACACGTGTCCCAAAAAGGAAAACTATTATTATTAGTTCGAGAAACTATTTTAACCTCGTAAGTAATTGTTGCCAGATTTTGCATCCGTTGAACATTAGCATTTTTGGAATCGTCTCGTCTGGTCTGTCCCAAATCTTCTAGAAATTTCAAAACCTGCAATTTTTGAAGTTAAAATGAGTTAGGGGAAAAGTTAGGCCTATTTCACTTTTTTAGTCGCAAATTATACTTCATAATTGCTGAGAAGAGCCACCTTTTCTTTACATCTGAAATAAATCGTAGGCTAAATATATTTGTACGTTTTGGGTTTCTTTGTGATATTTAAAAATATAATCGTACATTTCCATTTATTGGAATTTGCAGTTGCAAAGTAGGGCAAGCTGTAGGCGGAGTCGGTGTGACGTGATAACTATGAGTTATTCCCCATCTCACAAAATTCTGCCCAATTTATCTTCAGTGTTGGTTGCTAAGAATGTGCAAAAATGAATACTTTTTCACAAACTAATCTGGATGACTTCAAGGTATTCAATAGACAAGTGAGACTTATGAAACGATTTTTGTTTGTCCTCGTGGAGAATTTTGCGACTGTTGTTTTTACTTTGGCACTCCATCGTGCATGCGTAGTGTAACCCAGATATAGAAGTAATGAGTTAGCGCCGTAGGAGTGTTCCACCACACCAAGCCACCATAATTGTGACGTCACCGTGGTGCGGTCGTCATCAAACCGAAATGCACTGTGACGTCATCGTGGTGCGTTCGTACCTGATTACCTGACGGTAAAGCTAGTTTCATTGGCATGGCCTGAATGTGTTCGATGGATTTCGGCGTTCGACAAAGCTGGGATTATTGATTTTGCAGTTGTTTTCGCGTATTTTTTCGTAGTGCTTGTGTTCCTATCGATATGGACGTTTGTGGAGGAGGGTGTGAAGATGGTGGAACTGTTGCGGAACCGATTAAGAAAATTGCAGCCGATTCCAAGTACTTCTGCACGACATGTAATTACGGTTTCACTACCAAGTCGAATTTCTCTCGCCACAATCGCAAAAAACACGGCTTGGAAGCGGAGCCAAAAAACCCAGTTGCCGAAGAAAGCATTTCGCATTTGACGTTTCACTCGACCGAGGATTTCATGGAATGGAAACTGAAAGTTGAAAGGGACACTTTGTCAAATTTCGTCGCGAAGCGAGGACCAAAAAGTCGCAGAAACGGGGATGTTGTCCGGTACTTTGCAAGTATATTGCTGTTGCTTTTCATACCACTGTTACTATATACAGTTCCATCTGTTTATCATGACAGTTTCTAAAAGACATTTCCGGACTTATCAAGAGTATAGTCCCCTAAATGCAGATTTCAAGAATTTATTGCAAATGTTAACTTCTGGTTATGTGACTTAAAAGTCCCTTGTTTGGTCCCCATAAACTTGTGCACTATTTATTGTAAAACACTAGTAGATGTCATAATTGTAGTTTGTAGTATATAGTGTACATGATGCTTTATATTACTTATTACAACAAATTTCTGTAATTTGTCTATATACTACAGTATTTTCATTGAAATGGACATTGTATGTGAAATAGCATTTTGCACACTATTGCAAATAACCAGTATATTATTAGGTTGTAGTTCATAATTGTAGTGTATTATACAACCAATTGAATCTGCATTCTGTTGAAATGAATATTGTATGTAGTTTGTTTGAATCCTTACATCTGTCCAGGTACTACAACTGTCACAGAAGTGGACACTACGTTCCCAGAGGATCTGGCAAGAAGCCTTTAAAAGTTGCCGGTTCTAACAAAATCGGTGCAAACTGCTCGGCAAACATTAAGACAGTGACGAAGAATTCGGAAGACGGTGTGGAGATAAACGTAACTTTCCAGCCGTTACATACCGGTCACATGGCCGAAGTACGAAGGCTAACACTGTCCAAACCAGAGAAGGAAGTCATAGCGGCTCAACTTCAGTTGGGTGTGCCGATGGACCGCATCCTCAAGAACATCGGTGACAACTTCAGTCCCGACAAGCGCGTAAGCTTCCTCAGCAGGAAAGATCTCCACAACATTGCAGCAACATACGGAATAGATTGCAACAAAATCGTCGATCCCAACGATTACCTGAACGTGGAAGCCGAGGACGTGATGCAGGTTACGGAGTTGGTGATCGGCCAGAACGAGATGCAGGAGAGCGAGGTAAAAGCCGAGAAGATGTTCGATGAGCGGAAGGCCGATATCCTCGTACACCTCCAAAACCTGATGGCCGTAGTGGACAATTGTGCCTCGGAGGAAGAATTAAACATTTTCGAGACTCTGGTGACGGAGATTCATCTGAACCTGGAAGCCGTAAGGACAAACCGTGGCGATTGCTCGGCTTCGACTAGTGGACTCGCGGAGATTTCCGAATGCCAGCAGGCGGTTCAAGAAATCAACCAAGAATTGGGGGACGTGGTTATAGTTTCAGTGGACAACATCGCAGTCTTAGAAGGTACTTGGCCGGCAATTGATCTGCACGAGGCAACGACGTGAGTTTGACTTATTGGGAATCGCGGCTTAGTTCGGTTTCCCGTGCTGCAATAAATCAAGGGCATTTGCCTCTTTCAATTCGGCAAAGTATGATCGTGTTGTTCGAGAAGGTTTACGGAAGGTAATATATGCAAATGATAAACAAGTATGGAAGTGAAAGCGTAATCAAAGCCGACCGGTAAGTATGAAATAACACGATTTCAAAGCAACGATACACAAATACAGTGGGGCAGTTTCGAATGTTGGTACAGTCCTGTTCACTTGAAAGGATGGTCCAATTCTGTAGAATTTATTTCCACAACTGTAACGTTCAAACTTACTGCATTTATTCGTTTGATATTTTTGAGCATTCACTCTCAAGATACAAGAATCCTATCATTCGGATCAACACTGCCAAGGACCTGCCGACACGTTGCCCTTTGCTTGTACGAATATTGAAGCTTTGCCCAAACACCTAGACACATTTTCTTCAAGCGTGGATCTCGGACAGCTTCCGGGAGCGACGATGCAAATTCGTACACTCTTCTGCAAAGACTCTTGTAAATGAGAAAGCAACTTGCACAAGTGTCTAGGAATTATGTAATACGACCACAAACATTATTATCTGCTTGGAAGTCTTCAGTTTGCCTTGTTGCAGTAAACTTATTGCCATGTATACTTTGCATTTTGCCATCAATATAGGATCACCGAGTCGGAGCGCGATGCGCATCTGCTTCTGCGAGATTCTTCCGGCGGTCTTCGCCTGAAATACACAAAACCGGACATTTCAGCATTTCAATTGATGATACGACACCACCAAACTTCATTTCTTGAAAGGTAAATACGGACGCATTCTTGCATATCGTCTCCCAGTGACGAGTAACCACCACCAAGAGTCGAAAGGATCGCCATCAAGTTATCTAATTCGACCATTTCCCTAATATTCACCGATATTTTGTTGTTCCTACAAAACAAACGGAACCAATTCATTATTATAACGGTGAAAACATTGACAAATTTACATTTTAAGTTCTTGAATGCAAGCTCAATCAATGTTTTTGCTAGTTTTATGTTCTTGGGAATTGCACAAGTTTACTGGAATAGCTTGACAGGCAACACGATTGTGACGTCACACGCAATGCGCCAGCCAATCGCACGCCTACTGTGAACCCCTATTTGCCAGTGGAACGTCAGTATGACATCACAAGTCACCGGGGGTCGCATAATTAATTACCAGTCGCGGTCGATTGGAACATTCCAAGGTCCTAGAAGTTGAATGAAAACCTGTTGATCGTTGCCTTTGCTCATATTTCTTACGAAACTGTTCCTGTACAATGCTGAGTTCGAGATTTCACTCAAAAGAGCGCAAAACACGACCGGGTTCAGATGAAAAGTTGGAAGTTTCGAGATGTTCGATATTGTGGTGCAATTTTTGGGATTTTCCTCTGGTTGAAGTCTTTCGTCGTTGTCGTCGTCGTCGCTGGATGTTACAATTTCGCATATTTGTGTGTGGCTTTCAACTTTTGATATGCACACTGATCGCTCGTCCACAACCACTTGTAAAGCTGGTTTGCAATCGTCGAATTTCGCCACTACAATCAAAGGAAATCCCGCCATTCGAAACTGGCTATTTTGAAAATTGGACTGGTGCATGACGTCACTGAAATGGATTGATGGTGACGGCCTTTATCTGCAACGGATGGAAACGAATCAACTTAGTCAGTTACAGTAAGTGATATTCTGAATACTATTTGAAGCGACATTGTTGTGCTGTAAAAAAAAACCCACGTACGGTCATAATCGAGTCAAACGACGGTGAATTTGCCATTTGTTCGCTACCGTCACTGCAGCTTGGCCGCGCCTTTATAGAAGGCGGGTCTTATAACTCCGCCTCGTATATCGATTACAGCATAGAACATGGATAGTGCATTCGAACGGGAGGCGCGGTTGGTTTCCAACTTCAGTCACGTGACCTCGCTTATGACGTATTGCGGTCAAAATGGCGGACTACAATTGCATTTTGTACGAGTACATGAAGTCTAAACGGCAAATCTTTTTATTTCATTCACAATTTCTGAAGCCCCAAGTGCTATTTTAGATACTTGGTGAGGAAATATAATATCCGTTTTTATATTATATTTTGAAAAAAATTAAAAAGAAATCTTTTTTTAAATTAAGACCCATTTTCTCTGAGTTGCAACAAGGCCGTCGAGGCAACTTCCATAAATTTAAAATCCACCAATTCTTTGGTTAAAATAAGATCGAAATGTGAAATACAATGTTTATTGGGGGAAATTTCCAAATGATGTCAAAGTCGTCTTGGAAATGGAAGCTGCCATCAGATAAACTGCAGGTCGCCATTTTGACTGCAAAATCTCGTCACGTGATCCGTGCAGCTATACAAGGCGGCCGTAGGCTGGAGTGATAAAACGTGCAAAGCGGCCAGCCTAGTAGGCGGGGTTTCATGACTTTGAATTTTCTTTTTACATTCGCTCTCTTCCTGGAAAGAATTTCTTATCCGGGAAATTGTTTTGAAGGTGAACTAACAATGTTTTTAAAGTGAAAAGAATTTTGTTGTGGGATAATTCAGTTAGGAGGTCCACCAAAGAATACAGACATTTTTAATTATGATTTGCCCTAATACTTCCCCAAATTTTTGCAACAGTTTTGCTGATCTGACTAGAAACAAATTAGTTTAATAAATATCTCTGGGATGAAAAATGTTAATCCAGTCCGGTGTTCATTTTTTGGCCGAATGATGACAAATTTTATTACCTGTAAAATTTTATTTTCCAATAATGAAATATCAGTGAAGCTCGTCTCGCAATTTTCTTCCTTGGACCTCTCTTTCTGTCATCATCTTCCGTTTGCGCATTGAACTTACCCAATTTGCCTTCGCAACCAAGCACCACATACCAACAAAAATCCTGCAAGTGAAACTTGGGTTATTAAACTTTCTCTCGCAAGTGATTGTCCTCCCAATGCGGAGCAGTTTTGCGACTCGGGAAGGGTTTACAGATATCGAGTAATCCGCGCAACTAGCATATCCATATCCATCTCTCTCCTCTCCTCCTTTTGCTAAGCACGCGATCCTAAGTACTCCAAATCCTATCCTGACATGTACAAATCCATCCAAACTCCCGATCCATTGATTTACCTTAAACAAAAATAAAACATTCTGTCAGCACTGAGCCAAATGCCGCAAGCAAACAGGCCGGCCCCACGCCACACCTTTGTAAAAAAGAAACAACAAAAAAAAA
>WWPM01022335.1:0-27909 GCA_023279145.1 Glomeris maerens
TACATATTTCATCTAGCTGACTGAAACAGTAATTTAACACAAAGGAATATTAAAAATTTTCAACAACTGAGTCTAATTCAAAGAACAATGTAACCATGAACTTGTCTTTATTTTCATTTTAACAATTATGATGATATTTTTTAAAACTCTGTAAACCGTGACATTCTATGAAAATATAGATTTGTGATAAACTTTTTTTTATTTAACAGTGCGAAAGAAGTTGATTTTCACCCTGTTTTTATTAAAATTTAAGCACATTCAAACGGTTTTTGGCTGGAAATCTACATCCGTTGTTTGATTGGATAACTCGTCTGCAGGTATTTCTTCTGTCACAGTTTCTTTTTCATCCAGCATTTTCTAAATGCGTATAAAAAAATAAGAAATAACAATTTTAAGACTTGCAATATAACAATTATTTTGGCGTATATTGAAAAATAAATTATTCCCATTCTGCTAAATGTTTTTAGTGTATTAGCATACAACATTTTATTACAATTGGTCGTTCTCAGGACAGAGTTTAAAGGATGGCATGTGACTAAAAGTCAAGGTAATCGTCATTCTTCTGCCCCATTCACATGGACCCAGAAATACTTTAGTGATAATTGGGCAAACAAAGACTACAATGTGTATTCTGAAGGACTTTCTTCAGTCCTCCTAGTAATACAAAACTTGAAGTGCATTTTGGCGACTGCTATTCCAGCCAAATTCTGAATTGCATAATGACACTCCAAGAAAGTTTAGCAGAGTTGTGGATATCCTACGAAATTAATCCAAAATGTGTTATGCATTACATGAAATGTGTTCCATTTATAAAATGCAGTTTTACTGCAATTTGATTTTATCTTGGAAAATAAGTGACAGTTGACAACTGTAGTGTCAGAAAACAATACGCAAGTCTTCGGGATTTTATTTTGAGAGAAGGGTACATATGTCATAATTCACGAAACCAATAATTTAAATAACTAAAATTTACGTAATTGAAATGCACATATTCTCAGTTGTTGCAATGCGTGACAATAAAATATGTACATATATGAATAAATAAATAAAAATTCATGAGAATTTATAACATCAGTCATATTTAGTTTCAATTCATAGTAAAGCTATAATGTACAGGAATAACATGATCAATTTTGTGCCTGGATTGTATACTAGTCTATTCAAGTGTGTCTATGTGAATGCTCCCTTTGAGTTGCATGTATTTGGGGTGGCTCAAAACACAGTGTCCCATGCGAAAGGGGTCTTAACCTTATCCAAATTTCAATTGGGACATATTTGTATTGGTTTCTATAGTAGTGTGATATAGGACCATCACAAATGTAGTGACATCTATACTACAGTAGTCTGTTTCATTTCAACTTTGCAGGAAATGGGAAGGATATACTACGCGTTTTACAGACCATCAGGACAGCCATATTGGGGAAAAATTAAACTTTTACTGGGTTGGGTTTATGCATATTTTCCATCTATCCCGTCTATCCAATGAGAATTTTATACAAGGTTGACACTGAAATATGGTTTATATAATGAAAATTTCCAAGAGGTTAAGCAAACTGAAACTTGCAAGTTGCAATATTAAGTATGCAAATAACTATTACTTCATTGTGTATAACCTTTGAGCCGATGTCAAATGTATTAAATATTATACAAATGTATACATCTTTTACAAAATAATACTTTCTTTCCAGAACAGAAATGGGGAATATTAAGGAAGTAGTATCTTGGTGAGTGACTGACCATGGGTATAGCTTGGCTGACCACGAAAACATTACTGCAAGCGTTGACAATGACGTCACTGGAAGGTGCGTATGTATGGTGTGCAAACGCATCCAAATTGCCAGCAGTGATTCCACCATCTGTCGGCGACTCCATGGCGCCAATCTACTTTTACAAAAAAGAAAAAAATGTCTACCACAAAACAACGCCTGCAAATTATCGTATGCTCTCTCACAACGCCATTTTATAATGAAAAAATGGTGGTGGTTTAACTCTAAAGTACGCACTTCCTCTGTGAATGCATGCATTTTCAAAAACGACGCATTGGCCAGACGCAATATGAAACTTTTTGTCAATGAAACATGCAAGCCAATGAAGTTTCATGTTCAGATACAATTAATGTTTTTATGGGTCCAGTTGTATTTAAGGGAAAATTAACATGAGCTGTGGTAAAAATATTTAAAACGTGCAACATTAAATATAATTTACCTGAGTTGTTCTCACATGGTAAGGAAAGTTCTTATTTGCCGATGAAGGTAAAGCCAGCATCTACATATAAAAAATATATTTTTAATGTGCAAAAATTTGTATCCAAAGCATATATTTTATACGTGCACCAATTAATTTTTTCATGAGATTTTGTGAAGAAATTGCATTGCATGTTAAACAGAATACAATCCCTAGCTATGTACTTATGGGTCTAGTTTCTATTAAAAACTAATTATTCTGAACATTAGGTAGGCTTACATTAATATTGTTTGGTTGCCTGAACAGGTGTTACATCGTAAATGGCAATAGGTGGATGACACGAAAGAATTTATCCATTCCTCATATCATAACATAACCACATTATCTGACGAATGAACACCAGCAATAAATTTAGAAAAATACACAGCAAAAGTGAATATTCTCTTAACACTGCAATGAATTATTTCGGTAAAAGCCCACAATGAAAGTAATATGTTATGCAGTTTTTAAATATTTTGCATTTTAAATTCTAAAGTATTATTCCACAAAACAAAATTTATATTATTTATGTGATTTTAAGGATAATTTCATATATCCGCCGTTGTTTTCTAAACAAGTTTGAACACAGAAAATCTGTGAATTTGGAGTGCTATATTTTGCTACAATATGAGATTGACGGAAAAATTAATATTGAAGAGAGTCTTTAATTGTGGATGTCAAATGTATATATTTTGTCATTTCGAATAACGCATCAAATCTTATGCCTTAGAAAACAAGCGAAATTAGGCCTAATATTCTGGTTCCATTTTAGTAATAATGACATCATTGTATACTGCATCAAAAGTAATAGATTATGCTGTTCAGTTCTTCACAATTTACAGTAAATTGCTAAATTTGTGAATTAATGTTCTTGATTTAAAATACAGTGTAATAAAGCGTATAAGCCTACATTTGCATTTATAAGACTATGCAGAAAATGAATTGAGACAATATTTTCACGTGCAGCTTATTATTTCTATAGTTAGTCGAGAAATTTCGTGTTTTGTCTTTACCAAAAATGCGAAGTGGGCAGTGAAGCCGACTCCTAACTCGACCCCTGTAACAACTTTTTCTCGTACCCATTTGTCCAGCACGAAATTTGCAATTAGAATAATCACAGGACCGGAGATGAACCTAATTTCATACACGGAATACATTTATTTTAAGTATACCGAAACAAAAGAGAAAGCACAGCACAATCTGTTATGACGATTGCATCTGGAATAATTTGCACGTTTTATAATTGTGAGCAGATGCAGTTTGTTGCAATTGTATTTTTTATATAAATATTACATAAGTGCAGCAAAAACATCATGCAATATGTCATCTGCGGACGTTTTTTTGATGGGAAGTATAATGTGTAAAATCTTGTTCAAAAATGAAATTAACTGAATTAACTGATGGGTTCAGCCTAACGAGCTTGCTAAAATGTTAAGAAACTTAAAAATTGGTCTTGGAAATCCTCACTTGATAAATGAGCGCCATTACAAGACGTGATAAATGTATGCGACAGTATAAAGAAAATAAAGAAAGCAATGCATTACATCAAAGTCAGATGACAAATATGGAAAAATACACAATTGAAACAGATGAGAGTTTAAGGGAAACTAATCAGGTTGTCAAAACACAATGCTAAGTCAACACATTGCGCTGAAGCAATTTTTTAATATGACAGCCAGCCCTAAACAAGCTGACATGAAGTCAAGAGCAGGATTAACAAATTTTACTTTCAGGGTTACTAATCATGTTTATTCTGAAAAAAACTCGTGATTATGATAATACAGAACTGCGTCCATAACGCCCTTAAATGCATATTGCAATGTATAGTTATACTGTGCATCTGAATTGCAGTATATTGTATGGGTAATTAAAACAATTGCATTGATCTTCAGTTTTAATTTTTGTGAACTGGAGGTAGCTCCTCGCATATATTCCACATTTTTGTTACTTACGTATAGATTATGATAACTGTTAATGAAAAAACTGTGTATACTATTTAAATAGAGAACTATTAATTTCTTGAATGAATACTCTAATTGAATGAGAAATTATTCTGTTTTTTATTCATAGCCAGAATCCCATGCCGTTATTTTAAACAATTACTGCAGTAAAATTCTCCAACTTAATTATTTTTGCACAATTTTGCTGAATTTTCGCCTTCATCCTTTTTATACTGCATTATTTTGCATGAAGATCATTGCAAGCGTATTTTAAGAAAGAAAAAGTGGGCGAAACATTTATTGAGATCAAACAGGAAGATATGGAATAAATGGAAAATTACTAGTCTCGGTATTTATGTGCATGCCAACTGCTGCGAGTCTAAACAAGATATTTTGGACACAGAATCACAGATCAAACAGGGTAAATGGATTCTGCTTTCAATTTGCTCGACAGGTGTTTTTGTTTCAAGTTCGGAGAGCAATTCTATATCTTATTCACTCTCTAGTAAATATTCATGGAGGTTTAGTCGGAAAATGAATTCCAGAAATTTCTGCAGGAAAGAATTCGATAGACGTGGATAGGTGTTCACATTTCATTGAATTGACACATTTTGCATGACAAAAATACAGATAATTATTTTTTATGATTGAGCATGAATATTAATAAGGAAATTTCACTCGGGCATTATCGCACTATTTCAAAAAATTATTTTGCTTGATTTATTGTTATACTATAGTAGCATGTATAAATTTGTAATATCTAGGCCTACTTCAGGAATTGTGAGTTCCAGCAGAAATCTCAGTAGCACACTTGAACGCCTTGTCGATAACAATATTATATTTACAAGTTATTTTAATTGTAATATCCAAAATAGGTACTTAGACCATGAGAATTAATATCCATCTGTGATTTGCTTTGACGAATTAAATGCAACATTTCGAATTTCATGTTAAAATTGCTGCCAGAAACCCTTATTGTGAAATTATTGATAGGCCTAATTGAAGTTGCCCTAACATATATTATACCTGCAATTTTCTTTGTACTATATGGCATGTATATTTCCATGAAAACTGAAGAAAATATAAATTTTACGTTTTTGTACTGTTTATATCTTTTCGTGTGCTTTTTATTCAAATACCATTAATGAATTTTACACATTCAATTATAGTGAACCCATATTCGAACTAAGCTTTATTATTGCGTTCGTTCTATATTATTTATATAAATTCAGATTTATATAAATAATTTAGATAATAGATAATAATTTATATACACGTGCCTCGTTTTTTGTTACCACTGTTAATTTTTTCTTAGGCGAAATAATCTGGGAGGTGTTGGTACGTAAATTTAAAATGGGCGACCTCTTGCATGTAAAGTTGATACGTTAAAATATTTCTGGCAAGGTTATCTCTCTGCCTAAAATAAACTTATGCAAATGAGACTATGTGCAGGTGGTCATAGCAGATTTTTATACAGATTTACTGTAGACACCTAGAATAGCCCGAACGAAATATTAATCATTGTTCTCGGACTGTTGGATGCATGCAATTTACGCGTGTCAGTTGCATGGAATTTTTATAATCTGTTGCATTTTCGAAATTGATTCATGCATTTAGTGCATAAACATATCAGTGCTGCCAAAGGCCAGTTGACGTCTCATAATTCATCACTTTGAATAGTTTATTCCAATTTCAATAATTGCTCACGAGATCGCATGGAAATACCAGTTTATAAAGCGAATTTTGCCTGTCTTTTGTGACTATACTAAATTTATCATATGTTTTTTTCTATCATATTTATTGTATTTTCATTTCATCCTTATAATTATACTCAGAAAGTACAGTTGTGGTAAAGAAATATATTCGGATGTTATGAATTTTTTATAGTATATAGAAATTGCGAATTGTAGTATGTAATTCTGCATGAAATCTATGTAAATATTGTATATTTTGTGAAGGGCAATTGACCTTCGAAATCCATTGTATAATTGCAATGTATGCGACAATGAACTCGGCCTGCAGTATTGGATAACTGTGTTACCTACCATAAGCTGTAGAAGAGAAAAAAGGGGTAGTAGAAAGCTCTTTTTTCGGGGTAATGCTTCACAGTTATGTTGACAGAAAGTGCAAACAGTGACCAGCCAATGAGGCGTAGAGCAATGAGACAATAACCAGCTGGGCTTTCGTACACGTACAGCACTTCACCTGGATCAAACACCTGCTCATTCACAAAATTAGAGAAATTGATCACGTGACAATATATCAATCAATCGTAGGCATTTGTTCATCGTCCAGGCACCTCTTCCTGATATATGAATAGTGCTGCGTAGGTTATAGAATATGTAGTCAAGAATACAGACAACCACATTGTGGAAGCCAGACTGAGACGACCTCGGGTCACTGTGTAACCCTTGGCTAGAAGCAGAAGTAGAGCCAAGAAAGTAATTAGGCTGAAAGCGTGAAAAAGATTGCCTGTGGGAGCATATGCCGTATATAAGTGTCATTGTTCTATCTATTATTGAATAAGGATATACGTGAACAATGAGGCGCATCTTGATGCCATAATCTATACCCCATAGCTTTCCGAGTTCAAGACCCCATCCTCTCAAGGCGTACTTGGAGTATGCCAGGCACATTAGCATCAGTGCAAAACATTGAAGGGTTACAGAGCATATGTACATCTTGAATGTTGCGTGTAGCAGATGTCTCAGTTTTAAGTCAACTGTTAAGAAAATTGCAGTTCAGATTTATCATAGACAAATGAAGTAAATGTGTCCCAGTTGGGAACTACTCAGGAATTTTGGGAAACATTAATAGGCTGTTCTATAAGTATGACATAGCTTAAAAATAAATAGACCAAGGTTATTAATTCTAACATTTCAAGTATAACATTTAGACCCGTGATATAAATCTGAATATTGTGGAGCACATCCTAGCTCTGCATGATAAGTTTGATTGTTCACTTTGAAACATGTGAGACGAATATATATAGGATTTTGCACAGAAATCATGCATTACTGCGAAGTTATACCATTGGGTTGTGCAAGTGATTGTGTGGACATCGGGAATATTTTTTTTAATTACTAGATTTCTTCCTGTGGCAATACCTCAAAGAAAAGGCAAGAACTAAAGAACTGTAAATGGCAGATTTGTGATATGTGCAGGAAGAAATGCTGAACTCCTTGCAAATTCTCAACCAGAATGTTTAAGTACAACAAACAGGTTTTTCCTCATATTTTCATTGAAAATACTGTTTCACGCATTTATTTATTCATGGCGTTCACATTTGTAAGCTGACTACGTACCCCATTATTTAGCTTGTCTGCAAAACTTTTCAAAAAACATCCACTTCACAGCAATGCATTGTTTATTAATTCTTATAAAAATTCATAGTACGTAAAATGTTATTTGTGATGTACTGTACATTTATCAAATGTGAATGTCATGAATAAATTGGCCAAATATAATTTTCAAAGTTCTTGTTGAGAATCTGCAAGAAGGAGAAAAGTTATATTTGAATAGCCTTGAGATGTTCATTCAAGGTCACCGGCAAATAACTTAATTAGCGTTATAATTAGAACAACCATATGGACGAATTCCTATTCAGCTATCCTATTCGTATTTTCAAAATTCCTCATAGTTCCCCTGTTTGAAATAATGCAGAATGGACTTGCAAGTATATTTTTAATCACCCAAAACCGTGAGAGATAGTGTGGGTATTAAAATTGCATTTTGAAGAATAGGCCATTCTTGCACTTTACTAACAAGGGAACCATCCGGACTTGATAATAGAATCCGTCAATGAGACAAGACTCGTTTCAATATAAGCGGCGTGTCCTATGGCATTTTAAGGTCACCTATAGAGGTCAATATTTCGAAAACCTCTTAGATGTCAGGGCTAAAATTTTGCCAACTTGTATTATTTATCATGGTCTTTGAAACGAGTATTGTCTCATTGACGGATTCTATAGTATCAAGCTCGGATGGTTCCCTTGTGAGATGACTGACTTTTTGTGCCTTTTGGAATCTAAATTCTGAGTTAATAATTTAACGCTTCACTGCAAAACAAACCAGATGTTATACTGTATCTCGATCACTACTGAAATTGGACAGGTTTATCACTAACAAAAGAATATGTCGTTGGTGCTATGGTATACGTAAATGTGCAATATCTTGCCTGCAATCTTCAAGCTCCCCAATAGCATGAGAATATTGAATATCAGATACGCTATGTCCATTTCCAAGATGCCTGAAATGTAAGCAGTGGCAGTATTATGTTTAAAATTATAGCTGCCTTAAAGTATTTTTTTTGCCTAAATGCATGGCAATAAATGATGCGGTTATTAAATAATATCGAGAAGATGCTGAATTTTCAATGGAACCACAAAGCAGGCACATGTATTGTTTGCCGTTTGAGATATTGTTTGCCAACCAAAGCTGGGGAAGCCAAGCTTTGAATCTTTTATTTTTCTTAGAACGCTAAAGTTTCAAAGAAAGTACTTAGTTGTTTTTCTGATAATTATACTGTATATTGTAGTTGATTCCGTTGTTTTCATTTTCATGTTGACCTGTTAAGATAGGTCCATTTCTCAGCAGATTTTCTTATCGTAAGCGCTGAAAATTGATATCCTATTTATGAATTTAATATAGAAAGGTGAAATATTAAGAAAATTCTGAAAAATTATATACAGTATATAACGAAATAAAAATGCTCTGTAAATCTGCTCTATTGCATTGCAAGTATATATGTATAACATGTTGAGTTGAAATTGAGCTCTCGAAAACTTAAGAGTTACATGCTTCTGTGCTTAAAATATATTACTGAATTAAAATTCAAAATTGTGTATTATCAAATTTTTTGAATGAGGTTATCTTTAGATTTGGAAGAAGCATCTCACTCACTCTAGACATTAAAACCACTTTAGATAGACTTTGCAGCTGGGATCAATTAAAAATGTTGAACCACTAATGTAATCGATTAGTAGAGAAAAATAAACTCGTATGTATCAACATGCAAGAAACAATGGAAATGGTAATGCATTGTCTTCATTACAAAGATCATTTCTCATCGGTTTTAAATTACAAGTACTGTATTACAATTTGCAACAAATGTGCATAGCATATTCTATTGTCTGAGGAAATTTGTCAACTATAATAACAATAGCCATTTGAGACGCAGCTTATCCAGTGCTGTCTAAAGTAACATGAAAATATTTCAGTGGTGGTCCTGTCCTGTTTAAGGCTATGCGGAGTTGATCATTTTTTGTTTCCATTTCTGAGCTGCTTCAAAAATTTGTGTCCGTGGGGTTTGTTTCTTGTTAATTTTGGACTACTGACTGACCAGCTGCCGTTGAGGGGGCCAAAGCGCAAGGGCCCATAAAAAGGGGTGAAGACCATGAAGACCACACGTGACCCATTTGTGGCGTTTATTATTATGTTGTCTTGCCCCCACCCCTTACCCCCTGCCGCGTTCTTCATTTAATTGGGCTTGTGACAGGAGAGAGGAGTCTCAAACAAATGGGCATGACTTCCTCTGACCACCCGAACAATTGCCATAAACCTCAACTTAAGTGCAGCAGGAAAACAACTGAATGACCCTTCCAAAATTTATTTGCGCGTTAATTGTTATTTGAAATTGCAAATTGTAAAAATGCACCCTTAACGTTGGTGATTATCTTAAAAGGGCAACTTATCTACCTGCAAATATGCTACTTTTATAAATACATATATTTTAATTATCACCTGTAAATATTAGATGCATTGATTGAAATTTGTAAGTATGCTAATGTCTCGTTGATTATAACTGCATGTTCATTGTCCCTGGTAAACTGATTGAATTGTGTAGTAATTTGCATAATTCATTTGTCACCATTGAAATTCTCTTGTTGCAGCATTCTCGTTTTAAACGTAGTATTTTTCTTTCGCTAACTGCCATTTTTTTAGATTTTTAGAATGCATAAGTTGTTGCAAATATTAAAAATAGTGGCTTAAAAATAGAGTAGATTATAATTTTTGCAACAGTCAATTATAAAACTAATGAACTGGATTTCTAGCAAATTGGTAGCATTTTCATTCTTGGAATTAAACTAGTATTTGTTATGAATAGGCCTATACTATACTAACTAATACTGCCAAGCACAGGGTATATTCCATAAAACCTATCTCAGCTTCTAACTCTTACATAGCATTGATCCCTTTCTTTCCCCACAATAGCAACACAAATATTTCTTGTAACCGTGTGTGGTTTTTGTTCAGCGAACTTGCATTTAATCAGCTAGGATTTTTTTGAATTGCTGCTTATGATGACAAGCAAACTTTGTTAATTTATTAGCCATATGTAATAACTACATACTTATACTAAATCTACAACCTAGGGTACTTACAAAACTCATCTGCCGAGAAATGTTCCCGCCAAATATTTCCTGGCTCGCCATTGGTCATCCTAAATCGATATTTAAACTTCAGGCCCTATAAATATCAGTTAGGCATTAGAATGTGATATAAGCTATACGTTTGTTATGTTATTTGTGATCGTGTATACCTTGTCAGAATTGCAGTTACTCATGGCAATAAACCACCATCTTTCCCTAGCCGACAAGAAATTTCTTTGGTTTTGACACCTATACCATTTTGCTGCTTCCCCATGAACAGTACACCCTGATCCTTGTGAAACTTCATTCAAATTTATTATCTGGTAGTTTTCTGCATTCAGCACAGATTCTTTTTCCGTACAATTCTATTAAAATAATGTTTATAAAAAACATTATCTATATAGGATATTATAATTGATTGATTATTTGAAACTTAGCTTACTTTGCCCGTTTTATAAATCGCAGGCCACTGAAATGACTCGTCAAAGTACAAAAGCAGCTTCTGATCAGCATAATTCTATAATGAGAAATATTGTTATGTTGTTAAAATGACAAAAGCACCAATAGCAATTCATTGTCGTTTCAGGATGGAACGAAAGCTTCATTTTACAAATTTCAGTGACACTAATTTTTATGGATTTTGCGTGACCTGCATATAGGCTATACTATATGTATTCTCATATATGCAGTTTGTGACTCCAAATCTATTTGCACAATGCAGGATTATTTAATTGCAAACGCCATATTTTTTCCAGAATAAGAAATTGCTTTAATTTATAAATTTTTGCACCCATAATATTTTTTATTAGCATATACAGGGTGAGGCAAAAGTCCTTTGCCCCTTCCCCCCCCAAAAAAAATACTTTTACATTATCGCATATATTAAAGTTCTGAATATGCGGTGACAGTAAGTCAGGGGTGCTCTACCCAGTGGTGCAAATGACTTTTGCCTCACCCTGTATATATAAAGTATAAGATTATTGAATGTGTAATCAGTTTCAATTTGGCGTTAATCTTCATATTCAGTATGAAAGTTTTGTTTTTATTTTCGAAACTTGTATCCAATTTTTTGTTAGTTACCTGTTGTGAATACAGTATTTTTGTGTTGCATCACATTGTTTCGGTCCCATTATACTTTACTCTTGGCATTACCAAATCAGATGCGCCCACACTCCCATAAAAGTTTTTTGCATCATTTATGGATTGCTCTTAACCATCTCGTCTATTGTCCATAAATTACATGTAGAAAATTGGGCAAACAACAGGGAATTACTTTTGGTCCATCCTGCTTATATACTGACCATTGGGTATTCGATTTGATACAGGAATGTGCCAGTGTGTGACAAAAAGCAAAATCTTGCAAGAAAAACCCAATTCTGTATTTAATAAATATCAATGTTCTTATTAGGATCATATTAAAATGGATTATTCACCATTAATTTCAATTAATTTACCTCGTTCGTTGAAACGACTCCTTCGACGAATTTGGAATCTGTTGTAATGAAAAACCGGCTGATAGTGATGCTGAATAGTGAGATTGATACAAGCTTAAGCACAAACAGCCGTTTTACGGACTTGCATTCACAGATTAACCCCATGTTGTGTATATTTGCTACTGTGTTGCTATGGCAACTGCATTTATTCTCATTTAAAATGTATTCGTTTTGATGATCTAACCTAAACATCAACGGCTTTTTATTTGTTTTGTAATCCATAGTGCGCCACAGCATATCACGGATTTCCATTGCACTAGTCCAGTGCCTCAGCCCTGTCTTCATTTTCACGCTATGTTAAAGGGGATTGGACATGCCTTATACATACGACATTTATGTCTGCTTTCACCGACATCTGCGCCATCTACCGACGCTCAATGAAGCAAGGATGCTGGTACAGTATATAGTACGACAGTGCTTTTACAAGGCACCATGCATTGATTATGCCGTGCAAACTCCTGTGCAGCTTACTTAGTCACCAAGAAAAAAATTAAATACGGTATGGAGAATATAAAGGTTTTTAATTTTTCAATATACCACACCTGTAAATGTTCAATTTATACATATATTTCCTGAAATAAGACAATATCTGGATGCCGCATACAGTTTTAACAGTGCCCCAAAAGTGACGTTTTGGTAAAAGAAAAAGAATTGTCTTCCATACAGTTCCTTATGAAAGGTGGAATATTTTACCGATTCCGTTATAGAGAAGTTCAATGTCTTCTGTACAGCACTTTGAATTTACATACAGGGTGTTGCAAAATTTCAGGTACAAACTGACAGGGTATATTCCCTGCATGAAAACAAGACATAAAGCTCCTATGAACCCATGTCCCCATGTCCCCAAACGCTTATGTTTTTAAGTAGGGCCTGCTTAAAATGTGACATCCATAATTCATGCTCCCCACATCTTTATTAGGAACGCACAATGAATGGTCAATGGAAAATGTGGGGAGCATGAATTATGAATATCATATTTTATGTAGGTTGATATTTTTCTGAAATTATGGTTGGGATTTTGAGAATGATGCCACTGCAAAATACTTGAGCACAGGAGTATGGGAAGTATTTTATCACTGAGCCTTGCAGAGAAGCATGCAGAAACTTAGACAAATTACTACGTATAATGCTAAGCATAACAGGCAAACTTATTGCCCAAAATTGCACATTTTTGGCCGCAATCATGTCAACTATAATAGTGATGTAAGACGAAGAACCTTAAAGATAAATTGCAAATACCTGCTCCAGGAATTCAAATAATGCCAGTGGACGGAGGGGTGCGATCACACATTCAATGCTTGACAAAGGCTAGCACTATACACATTTTCATTTTTTTCAATAAGTTTACTTATATGGCTGAATAGCACATGTTCTGCCATTGCCTTTTCTGAAAGAAGTTTGTTTTTTGTCTGACCCATATGAAAAGGGATGAACACAAGACGTGGAAAAGATATAGCCATTGAAACCACTCCATTTGCTGGTAGAATTCTTCAACCCTCTTCCTGAAATTCTGTAGCCTTATTGCTAGTATTGGCGTATGGGCCACATCGTTTATGTTTAAAAACGTGTTGTGAATGTCCCTGATATGTTTTGATATTACACGGAATTTTCATTTTAATCGCATAATATTTGAGTATCGTTAAAACTTTGCCAATAATGCTATATTATTTTTATTGGTTAAATATTTCATTTTAGAACGGGTAAAAAATGAAATTCAAGATCGCCAAAACTACTGAAACTTGATCAGATATGAGTGTGTATTGTTTTGTAAAAACTTGTATTTTTTTATGAAATCGTTTTGATTTGATCTAATCTTTAAGCAAAATTTTCAAAACAAAAATTGTAATTTTACTTACTGGTGTAATTAAAGGATCGATGTTTAAAAAATCGGATCACCATAAAAGGTTAAAATTAACCAGTAATGTATTGGAAGCTAGAAATTATGATTTCAGCGTGATATATCCACAGATCACCAATACTACATACTTGATATTACTCTGGCCATTTTTAAAAGGAAATCCAAAAATGGTCTTATCAGAAAGCTGAAAATGTGTTCCGTTTAATAACTTATTGTAGAACACAAAAACTCTGCTGTTTCTAATAAGGATGTTTATTTTAAACATGAAACATTTATGATTTAATGATAAAATAATTTGACAAAAGACTTCCACTGGATTGTAGTGGTTTTGTACTACTTTTATGAAAATTAGACAAAATCTCTTCATTTCATCAATAAAAAGATATATGTAAATAGTGACGGAGAAACTTCAGAGTATTTCATTTTTTATTGTATGGAAGGATTTTTAATTAGTTACGATATGTTTCAGTTTTATAGGTATTTGTTGAATACGTGTTTACTACACTCGAACTTCTGTAATCGGGACCCTCTGTAATCCGGTCCCTCCATAACCCGCATATCGGACGAAATTCGCAAGCCAATAACATACTTATAGCACCTCCGTAATCTGGAAACGTCTTCGGAAAATTTTTATGTAGGGAAAAATCTGCAGCCCGCCAAATCATAATGACAGAATTTTCAGACTTTGGAAATGGTGCATGAAGGTCATGTCCACTCAGGTTGTAATAATGTTATAGTGCACAAATAAAGTTCATAAATAAATTTACTAAGATAAAGTTCATTACTACATTTACTAAGATAAAGTTCATTAATACATTTACTAACAGATAAAGTTTATAAATAAATTTACTAACAGATGAAGTTCACAAATGTAGTTTGAACGTTATGTATTTATTTTTTCCCGAAAAAACAAAAATCCCTCCGTAATCCGGAGAAATCGTACCCTCTATAACCCGGACAAAAAGTCTGGCCAGATGAGCGTCCGGATTATAGAGGTTCGAGTGTATATGGATGAGTGTGGAGGTTGGTGACGTCACGTGCTTCTGATAGGTCCCGCCTCCTTGGAGTTTTTCGCGGACCTCGTTGTAGTCCCTCTGATCGTACGTTTCGTTCCTTGGTGTCAGCGTTGTAATGCCGTATAATCGATCCAATGTTGAAAATATTTTGAGCAGCATTGTTGAACAGCTCGTTAGCGACAATGAGCTATCGTATTTGCAGAAGTACGTATACGTATTGTCTAATTAGTTTCTTTGCTGATCTGTCATTAGTTACAAAGTTGTTTCCATTTGCAGACAGCGTGCAAGTCGCGCAATAACAATTGCCATTTGATCAATGATTTGAAGCAGAAATATCAATGAGTTCCTCTTAAATCTAGTCATTTTTGACATTCAATAATGCGGCAATTCCTGGCAATACTGTTCGTTTTGAACACGCGTGGTATCTTTAGAGATGCTAATGCAATTACGTACAAAATTCCCCTTGGCTATGCAATGTCGCAAGAATACTCAGAATGGGGAAAATCACAAAGCTTGAATGGTATTTCGTCTTCTAAACCAGAAGACGATTTGTTAGGAGAATCAGGACAGGGCTATTATATCGCAGTAAATATTGGGAAGCCTTCTCAGACGGTAAATGTGCAATTTGTGTGACCGCAGAATGGCAAATATGACAATGAAGGTATGATAATTTATCAAATTTCAGCTCAACGTTTTGATTGACACTGGAAGTAGCAATTTTGCAGTGGCTGCTTTTCCTGATCCGCAGATTGGCAAATATTTTCATATAAACAGGTGAAATTAAGGGAAATTTCAGACGATATCAGCTTGTATCCAAATTCTGGGATATGCTTCCATCTAATTATTTTCAATCTGGCTTCCCAATTTATATTGAATTTTCATTTTGCAAAGAGATTTCATAAAATTTCATTATTCCATCCTGTGTTGCCTACTGACAAATTTATGAGTTTGGATATACCGGTTTTATTCAAATAATAATACCCTTGCGGTTTTTGCTGCGGATACTATTCGAGGGCGATTATTATGTCAACTCCACTGCGTTATCCTTGCTGGACATTTTGATTTTTATTTACCGGTATTTAAAGCAGTACATGCAATATTAAGTACCGGACTGGGATGCAAACATGGGGGAAAAGTGGCATGTACTTAACCCGAACAATAGCCTTTCTGAGAATGACCCCCAATAATGTCCGCGGTTACTATCCGAACACAAATTTTTGCCCTGCGTGTATTAATCGAGGGCAGGCTTTATTCGACGGCAGGTTATTACTATTATTTGAATAAAACCGGTATGCTATGCTGAGAAAATGTTTGTCTGACAAAAATATTAACTGATTTCTATGTTTTTAAACAGATCAGAGACATTTAATGCCAGTGGGATAAAAGTTTCTGTACCATACACTCAAGGGTTTTGGGAAGGAGAGCTTGGGAAAGATGTTGTTTCGTTAAACGATGCACCGGATTTATCTGTACTTGCTGATGTAGCGTTGATTAGAAAAGCAGACAACTTCTTCATCAATGGTTCCAATTGGCAGGGCATTTTAGGTCTTGCCTACCGAGCAATAGTTCGGGTAACCATATACCTTAAATTTTGTAAGTTAAGGTAAAATTATATCTAAAACCAAGCGTTTGCAAATTTATTTTTTAGCCAGATTCATCAGTGAACCCATTTTGGGATTCGTTAATTCAATCCAAGCTATCGAGTGATGTTTTCTCGCTTCAACTCTGCCGGCGGTCTGATAATGATGGCAATAATTTCAACAGCGGAATGATGACAATTGGTGGGATCGATCCAAAATTGTACAGCGGTGAAATAACATATACACCACTTTGGAGAGTGTGGTACTATGAGGTTATTATGACAGCTCTATATGTTGGAGACATCCCAGTTCCAGTCAATTGCAAAGAGGTATGCAATTGTCATCAATTTTTCATTCTATTTTGTCACGTTTGATATTGCACATTTCAAACCCGTAATGAGATGAGCGTAATTCTGATTGGAAGGCAAGTGAAGAAAAATAATAAAATAATAATTTTAATAAATCCACGTTTTACAACATCTAAAACTGGAAACATGGGGACACATTTTGATTTTATGAGTACAATGCTGATGCGCCCCCACATTTCCAGTTTCAGATATTGTAAAACGTGGATTTATTAAAATTTTTATTTTATTATTTTTATTTTCTAATTTTTAGTTTGTGTTTGTATTCGAATCTTGCAATCGCAAGGGACCGTCCATAAATTATGTAACACAGGGGAGCAGGGGGGAGGGTACACGGAATATCGTGACAAGCTGTGACATGGGGGGATGGGAGGGGAAGGGTGTAAATGTGACGTCACTTTGCAGTCTTTATGGTACGACACAAATGCAAATAAGCAAACTGGTCGTTGGGTGGGCAGTTGCCAGTTACGGGGCAATTGTAAGAAAAATGGCCATTAAGATTTCAGAAGCTTGGACCAAGTGAGAAATGTCCTGCTCAAATTAATCATGGACAACAATGTGATGTCAAATCCACGGGAAGAGATTCAAATTGATTAAAAAATAAATATTAATGTATGTACTGATGACTGGATTGCATTGTTTTATGCTTGGATGTTCACAAATATTGACATGACAAGGGGGTGGGGCTGCAAAAATGGCGTGACATGGGGGTGGGAGGGTCTAAAAAGGACCTTTTTTGCGTGACATAATTTATGGATGGTCCCTTACTAGCCAGTTAGGAATTCGGAAGAAAGCGACCTGTGGCGTACAACGCTAGATGGCGCCACTGCGTCGAACTCTTTTCTGAGGTGACGGACACCAAAGCAAGCTTATAAAAAAATGGGAAAAGGCTTGGAATGAAGTTTAATAATTCGTTTGGAAGTATACTTTTCGATCTGTGAAATGCAATGAAATCGAAATGTGTTGCAAATAATGTCTTATAATATGGACATGTGTGTAAAATTCCCAAACAAACTTACATAGGAAATATTTACACGTTGTACTTTTTCCTGATGGAGTTAGAAATGGGAAACTGTTAAAACCACACAATATAGTGCTGGAAAAAAGGATAAGACACATTTTTTAACATAATTGACAAATCACAAAATACTTGACGCAAAATTTATACATAAATGACCTTAACAGACAATAAGGATATATTATTCAAATAGGATGATCGGTTGATGACTTACAGAGAAATACATCCAAAATAGGGTGGTTACAATATGTCAAGTATTTTGTCAGTTATGTCCAAAAAATAAAGTGTTATAATTTTTTCCATCATTAAACATAGTTTCATTTTGAAAATTTTTGTATACCATTCGGGTATTACAATTTTCTAAGTATTAGTTGGAGTCGCATTTCTTGGCAATTGTTTCGCTTTGGCAGTTGAATGCTGATAAAACAATCATCGACAGTGGAACTACAAACTTGCGACTGCCTTATAATATTTTCAAACATGTGGTGGAGCTGCTGAAAAGGGCTTTGGCTGCTAATAGTAAAGATGGTGATACACCTATACCGGACGACTTCTGGAATGGTGAAAGCGTCTTGTGTTGGCGCAAACAAGACATCCCTTGGCGTCGATTTCCCAGCCTTAGAATTTCTCTCATCCATTCGTGGAATTCAACGTTCACATTAGTAGTGCATTCACAGGTACTACTAATTTTAACAATACATATTACTTGCATTTCTCAGGGTGCACATATATGCATACGTACAGGAAAGGCTTCTTCAATGATGAAGTTTCATATGTGGTGCTGATTATTCTGAAACCTCATAACTTTATTTAAACATCTCAGTTGAATGTTTTTATTCTCAAATAAATTATAGCTGCCATGTTGCAAATTCATAGGCTATATTGTTTTTACAGTGTTTCGAAAATGTATGATTTGGAATCAATGAAGTAATTGCTATGCATTATAAAAATTCAGCTTTTGACAAACAATTGTTGATTATAATATTCTCGTTCCGAGGGTGAATCACTCTTCTGTTTATTGTCAAGGATATGTATGCAATCAGTGTATTTGGTTTGATTTTTTTTTCATGTAGTGTTAATATTTCTACCAGATTAACATTTAGAAAAAAAGTATTGATAATTTGATGACATGCTTATGGAATATATTTGAATTTATTTATTTTTTGAAAAATGACATATTTATATTGCATTTGGGATAATTCGTTTAATATAGCTATAATTTGATACAAAAGAATTTGTGTTCACTATTGTCACAGATGTAATTTATATTTCTTATGTAGCAATACTTGCAAGAAGTTTCTAGAAAATATGATCCTGCATCAGGAATTCATCACTGCCACAAGTTTGCAATCAATCCATCAAACACTGGTATGGAAATAAATGAGTGTTAAATTTACAAGAATACCGTCTACAACAATGCCCATGCTGTTATTTGTTTCAGGAACAGTGCTTGGAGCAGTTATCATGGAAGGATTCTACACAGTGTTCGATCGACAAAATAAAAGAGTAGGCTTTGCAAAATCAACTTGTGACATGTGGGTGCCATGCTGCCCTCAACCCATTATCATCGGACCGCTTCCTGCCAGGGGTGAGACATTTCCTATTGTTCATTAAAGCTACACTTTCCACCTAAAATTATACGTTGGATGATTTTCCAGATCCCATACAATGTGCGTACGAATTGCCAGACTCAAACAGTGAACATGCTCTGGCCATTGTGGCATATGTCACAGCTGGACTTTGTGCATTGTGTACAGTGCCACTAGTTGTAATGCTCATGCAATGGGTATGGAATCTGCTACGACAGCAAAGTGGTGGCAGCGATACTGCCAGCCTTGTTGGGGATTAGTGAGCTCTTAATTAGCATCTTTCTCACCTTCAGTTATGTTTTCTAGATCTGAACTCCTATGAGCCTAAATTACTTGCTAGTACGTAATATTGTACAGTTCAGTAATTGGAAAATGCATGCATTGCGGATAAATATAAGTGGCCAAGTTGAATCGAATGTCGGATATGATCACTAGTGTTATGTCAGCTTGGTTTATCCAATCCATTTTGTCATGAAAAGTGTACAATTTGTAGCAGTTTTTCATGCTTTATTATGTGAAATAAATTTTTTTTGCAGTTATCAGGCTAAAAATTAATCGCAGTAAAAAGAATCTATTTCAAAAAACAGAAGAAATAACATACATTGACACAGTGAAATTCGTAGCACAATTCATTGAGCATGACTATATTTCATAGAAACTTACATTTAGCAAGTAGGATATTATCTATTAATTCCAGCTAGCATATCACTCATGAGTTTAGTTTGAATAAAGCTTGTCGTCTGATTTTGTGATGTCTCTACAACAATTTATCAACTATAGCATTTGCCTACCCGCTTATTAAAAATATCATGAAATGTGATATCAATTGTTTGTCAAAAAACATTTCCCTTTCCGGAACACAGATTGCTATTGATGATTTATTACCTTACAATTGCATAAATCCACGAAACGAATTCTAGAACAGATTACATTCTTCTGAGGACAAAATGTAATTAGTTAATATCAAGATATTTCTATTTTTTGAATACTTGTAATAAACCTCTAATTGTGGGTGCCATAATTAAGTGCATATGGAAATAAAATATTGCCCATTATTAAAAAAACTAGCTGGTAGTTGAATGTCACTTCCTCTGGTTTGAACATTGCTCTGCATCCCAGAATGGAAGTTACGTATACTTGATTTTTTGTACTGATCATGAATCATATATTTGTATAGGGTTTAATATTGTGAGGATGAATCATGTATGAAATGGGTTATGCTATGCTTTAAATTTTACATACATACCCAATTTAGCCAAAGGACTCGTTCTACATCAATATAAAATTATAATTTTTTATTATTCTTAAATACATTTATAAATATATCATTTTCACAATTAAATACTGTCTGCTATAGTGGAAAAAAAGAGATAATAATGGCGGCCCGACCAATTGCGTACGGGTACAAATGTGGCCGCTATAACCCATGCGGTTTGGTAATAGATGGCAGCACTGTTCGTGTTTGCGCAATATTCTTGCATGCAATGATTTTTAAAAGCAAGACATGCGCATCTCGAAACATACACGTTGAAGTTTGCGCAGTTATTGTTTGCAAGTATCTTGCTGTTTCGGCTTCGGGTTCAATCGACACCGGACTTCACTACGCAATTCTGCTCAGTGATAGGAAAATGGCGCATCGCTGCGGTTGTGCGTTTCTCCTCGCCATCTTCTTCATGTTTTTAAGTGTTCATATTGGAACGGGTGTCCGTTTTGGATTTCCAGCTACCAATTTGCACGTTCGCGAAGTCGAAGGACAGAAAAGTGCCTCTTATTTTTCGTTTGAAGCCGTGAACGGAGGCGAAAGTTTAGTGCGCAATACCCGTCAGGTGTCCAACCCGAAATCGAAACTGGTTTCTGATAATGCGAATTTGGCAGATGCTACAACAGTGGTAAGTTTTATCTTTGTTTTATTGAAAAGCTCGAGTGAAATGTAGTTATAATGTGCAGTGTCGCCGGTCTGTGGTTCGGACATGTTTGTTTGTTCATAATATTATTGACAAACCGGTGCGAGTTGCGCAACAAAAGTGCAGGAATTATTAGGCTCGTTGGCAACTGTTTACCGGAATGACTGTGTAGCAGATGAGTCACGTGACTCTGGTATTGCATGGCAAGAAAGTTGCATGTTGTGTTTGTTGCGCACGCGCGGTTGACAGCCGGCGCCCATAAACTAGCTTCCAAGACAGCAAACAGGAAATAACTTCATGTGATGAAACTGCAATTTTATTGTTGCTAAGGGTTGTTAATTGGCAACTAAAGCCACAATTATGGATGGAAATAATAAGAGCTGTTTGTCTGAGATGCGACACTAAATACCTGTATACAATTGAAATAAGAAATTGTGCCAAGTTCTCGTAGACATATTTTAATTGTATAATTCCATGCTTGCGTATGCAATCATATTTTCCCCTGTATTTGCTTAGTGTAATTACCATGTCACCTGTTGCAATACCCCTTATAAGCCGGTGTTATTCTGCTAGCAAGAAATAGTTTTCGAAATGAGCGATCATGAACCGGGAATTCATATGAAATAATTACAAAATAATGTCAGTGCCTCTAAATTTCTATGAGTTACGTACAACATATTGAGTTGGTAAAAACGTTATTGTAAATATAATTTACTACTACATTATCTCAACCCACTAAACATATTTTTGTTGGGATGAACCAGTCAAAGTTTGATCAAGGCAATCTATAAATCTGCTGTGCTATATATTGTATCGATTGCGATTAGAAAATGAATTTCTAAAGTTTCACTGGTCGACAAGTACATGAAATTACAAGGTGTTTATTCTGAATAATAACGTATTTTAATTTATATCAAGGACAAAACCTGGGATGCATATTAAAAAAACTGAAGCTTTTTCCCATTGATATAATTTGTTGCCCAGATACGAAGTTTGCACTTGGGTACTGTTTGCAACTGAACAGTCTGTTTTGCGAGGCAGAATTTCATAAACGTGTTGACAACCAGATGCGATTTCTTCCAACAGCCTGTTCAGTTTACCGATTGTTTTATTGTGTCTAGGATATGTAACTTAGGTTACGATTTTAGATAGAGGCAGAAAGTGAAGAAAAAAGAATGTACATACATGTATCAGTAAATTCGCATTATTTGATGTTCTTGTTTTAGTTCTTACTTTCTAATGAAATTGTGGATGTGATATTTCTAGGCTTCATTGAACGATTCACACACAATCCTTTCAATTCAACATGCTGGAAAAGGAACTGAAGTAATGGTTGCTTTTGCACAATCTACACCTGCATCGCTGTCAAATCCTGCTATTCCGTCTGCTGTGTTTGTGTCCTACGATGATGGACGGTCATTTCATAAGAAAACCCTCAACAAGACGAAGGAAGCATCTATTACAAACATGTACTTCAGCCCAGTGTTTAATTCACATGTAAGTTCCATTTGATAAAATTACTTGGATTTGTTAATAATCCAAAGTGAATTTGGTACATCAAATGAACAAAGTTTAAGCCGCACAATTGTTTGACATTACCCGTGACTTCTGTGAAGGATATGAAAGCATTTGCCATTTAGTGGTTGCATGCAATGGTAACTTCACTGACGTCCTTCAGTGTTAATTTGTTTTTCCGGGAAAAAATTCAATGCCATCCCTTAAAACCTGGTGGGGAATAATTTCTTTTTTTCTTTAATTATGAAAGGTTTTGCTGGATTGTATAAAAATGAGTGGTTGGAATTTGACATGAAGCATGGTAATATTGAATTTAGATTTACAGCATGATTGAGACCCAATATTAATTAGTTTCTTTGAACGCGTTTTTATAATATGAATTTATTGATTGACCAATATAAGGTATGTGTTGAATGCCATTATTGCAATTTGAAGTCACCGAGTGTCATGATTCAGTAGATTTTTGTGCATAATTAGAAATGCTGTTTTCAGTAACCTTATTTAGTGAATAGATAATATTGATGACATGAAACAATTTTCGCTGTTACAATATAACTGTGCCACTTTAATTGTTTGTTTTACATTGAACTAAAGCTCAAGGATATTTCAGTGTATACCCTACTTATGTTATTGTTGTTTTCATTTTTGTAGTTTATTTTTGCTGATGCCACCAACAAACTGCTATTCATAAGCACAGATTTTGTGCGCACATCAACAGAGGTATCTGTCATTTTCCGGCCGGACTTGATATCGTTCCACAGAAGCGATGATCGTGTTGTTCTGGCAATGGATAAACAAGAGAAAAATGTAATACATATCGAGCGATTTTGCATATATGTAGGGAACATCTTTTTGCTAGTTGTACAAATTAATTTTGTTTTTTAACAGCTTTGGCTGTCAAATGACTTTGGCGAAACTTGGGAGATAGTGCAAAGCAATGTGAAATCCTTTTTCTGGTAAAGGGAAATGAAATCAATAATTATTGAAAAGTTGATTGGCAAATCTGGTGATCATCTGATTGTGATGAATTAATTTAATTCTGTTTTGTGATTGCAGTTGTAATGAAACTTTTAAAATAAATAATAAAATATTAGTAAACGCGTTTGAAAGGTTTAGATTTACAGCAGATGACCCATATGCAAATCAATTTGCTGTTATGTATTTTGTAGTATTAATTGTCTTGGATGTTTTAGGGGTGTAGAGAATGTTGATGATGAGACAACTTTGTTTGTTGAACGAATTGAGCCTTCTGGTACATCCACTTTGCTCAAATCAAACCAGTATTTCAAAAGTGGGGATGCTATCTCTCTCATCGCTGGCATAGAAGATGTTCAAGTTAATGGGAATTACATATTTGCAACAAAGCGACAAGTAAGTTGTTAAGTTTTGCACTTTGTGTTGCTTCAATACATGCATATTTTACAGTTTTTCTGTAATGCTTATTTCCTTAGCGCCTTTTCGGATCAAATAGCCCTAATGGCTCTCTACAACTATGGGTGTCATATAATCGCAAGGAATTCAGGAATGCTGTTTTCCCCAACACTCAGGGCCACATAGTAAGTTCGTTAAATAGTTGTGTGGTTATGAAAGGGATGTGGGGTGTTTGATGACTTCATATACAAAGTCCAAATCTCGAGTATGTGATTCATCTGCGTAGTGTGCACAATAATTAAAAATGAAAGCAAGCACACAATATTTTCATGCGCATAAATTAATTATTTGAAATACATATATTAGTTATCACTGTTGCAATAAAAAAGCAAATAATATTTTTTGACGTTTATTTGCGAGTTATTATGATTTCAAATTACACAAAAAGCTATTGTGGGGTATAGACTATGATGAATTCTGATTGGCATTTGATGCCATTAAATCTGATAGGATTATTACATTGCCGATGCATCGCAAGATCAGGTGTTTGTCTGCGTGACGCACCCTAACATGTTCAGCAATCTGTACATATCTGACCTAGAAGGGATTTATTATTCCCTCTCCTTGGAAAGAATATTCTTCTACAGTCCCAAGGGTTACACTGGTGATCTTTGGTTGAGGTATTTCTTTATAATTTTTCCTGTTCTGGTGTTGAATGTGTGAATGGTTGAATATAAAATGGTTTTTCAGTCAAATGGTGGGAAAGGCATTTGTGGATTTGCACAAAGTTGATGGGATCCGTGGCATCTATATCGCTTCACGTATGCATCTGGTCAATGAAGATAACCGACTTGGACTGGAAGACTTGCAGACCTTAATAACTTTTGATAAAGGTGGTAGATGGCAAATTGTTACCCCACCGGAATTAGATTATGATGGGAAACCAATAAATTGCTCCGAAGTAAATATATTAGTATTTGTTTTCCTTAAATACTTGCATAAGAGTCGGTGTAATTTTCCATGCTTGTTCATAGAAAAACAACTGCTCATTGCATCTTACTCAGCAATTTAGTATGTTATACCCAGAATCAAGGACAGCAGTGCCAATTCTCTCCAAGAAATCGGCTGTAGGATTAGTTATGGCGACAGGTAGCTATAAGATTAATTTTCAACATTATTGTTCAATGCGTTCAAAATGTAAAAACGTGTAATATTTTTCTGCAGGTATTATAGGCCAGTCATTAAAAGGACATCCTAAAGTTTACTTATCTGCTGACGCAGGTGTTTCATGGCATGAAGTGAGTGAATTTATGCCGCAGAAAGTTGCAAAAACTTTTATGTTTCCATCGACTAATATCTTCTATTTAGGTTTTGAGAGGACATTATTTATATAATTTTGGAGACCACGGTGGCATAATAGTTGCGGTCAAGTTTTTCAAGGCGCAGGGACAAACAAATGAAATCTTGTATGTAATTTTTATTTAAGGTTGTTTTGCTTGTTTTCAAACGAAATCTTAATGTGAAAAAATATTTTTTTTTGTCAGGTACTCTACTGATTCGGGAGAGACCTGGAACATGTACAAGTTTCTGGATAGGGAAATATACGTGTTTGGACTACTGACGGAGCCTGGGGAAAAAACTACAGTGTTTACTCTGTTTGGGTCAGATGTTGGGAAACTACAGTGGATTGTTGTTAGGATCGATTTAAAGAAAGCCTTCAGTAAATTATACGCATTTTCATTCGATGCCACGCCTTTATGCTAACAATTTTCAATGTTAAACAGAATACAGCGAGTGTAAGGAATCAGATTACAAAATGTGGTCGCCAACACTTGGACCTGGTTGGACACGCAATTGCTTACTTGGCAGACGAGATCTGTACAAAAGACGTATCCCTCATGCCAATTGCTATAATGGGGAAAATTTTGAAAGATTTCTGTCTTCTGAGATATGTGAATGCACTCGTGATGACTACGAATGGTAAGCTACCGTTTGAAATATTTTGCAAGACCTCTAGTGTTCATAGGGATATAAACGTTGCTGATTTGGAAGAATTATTTTGCCATTAATATGATCCGTAGATTCTGAAATAACGTGGTTTATTGGCTCGGATAATTTTGGAAATATAGCAAGCTGTATGGAGTTAATTGTGTAGTGTGTGAAGTTATAAGTTGTATAGCCGTCATTATTTTGCTTTTATTTTTAATAGTGACACTGGCTTCAAAGTGGATTTCCCATTTTCAATTTCCAACCTGTGCATCCCCGAAAGCCGTGATATGCAAACAGGTGCTCCTTTGTCTTGCGTTCCAGGTCATTTTTACAACAGAACCAGAGGGTTAGTAAATTTGAAACGTTTATTCTCAGTCTTTCGTGTTTTTCACATTTTATTGTATTGTAGGTATCGAAAGATTCCAGGTGACAGTTGTCTAGGAGGTTTAGAGTCTCGTTACGAGGCCGAGTGGATCTCGTGTCCTATTAGAGGTATGCGGCATTGAATATATTCTTTACTTCTCTGTAAATAAAATAAAAAAATGACATAATTTTCGTCTCTGTAGATGAGCAGGAATTTTTATTGTTTGCTCAACATAAGGCACTAAGCCGTGTTTCACTTTCTGAGGAATCTGCACCGGAAGATTTGCCGATTGAGAATGTGAAGAGCGTCATTGCACTGGAATACGATTACAATAACAACAGCATATACTGGGCAGACATAGAAGAAACCAAAATTATGGTACACAAAACATTTTAAATTCTTTGTATGGCTTCTTAAAACTTGTAAAATTTGTAAAGTACATTAGATTTTAAATTGGTAGTATGCATAAATTTGTTGAATTTGATTGACAGGTAAACTAATCAGTTGAATTATATTTCCCTGAAATCTAACTTGTTCACTGTCTAAATTTCCATGCAGAATTGATGCTAATAAAATATAGAGTGTTTTCATGTTAATACATTTATAGCAGTTCTAAATTGAATTTTGAACGTTGTTCCATTTGGCTAAATTACATTTGTGTTGTTTATTTGCTTGCCTGCAGAGGTTGCGCATGGATGGAATGCATGCGACGGAGGTTCTTTTGGAGACTGATATGGAGGTTATTGAAGGCGTGGCATTTGACTGGATCAGTCAGAACCTCTACTTCGTCGATGGCAGGAAGCGTACCATTGAAGTAATCCGTACCGATGTCAATCACTTGGGCAGGATGCGGCGAACAATTTTTAATGCAACTATTTTGGAGAAGCCTCGTGGGATCGCTGTCCATCCTGTTGAAGGGTTTGTTTTCCTGTTCACATATGGCAAATATGAAGTCGACTAGCATTTAATTGCACGTTGTCGGTTTCAAACTGACTGCAGATTCATGTATTGGACTGACTGGGGCTCAACAAAGCCTTGTGTTGGGCGAGCTTTTCTTGATGGATCAAATGACAAAACCCTGTTTGGAAGTCCTCTGGTTCAATGGCCGAACAGCGTCACTGTGGATTATCAAACCCATAGGATCTACTGGGTGGATGCGCGGCTTGATTATATCGCATCAGCCGATTTGGACGGCAGGGACATGAAGTATATAATTCGCAATAGCTTCCTTGTACCAAGTCCATTTGCCGTTGCCGTCTACAAAGAAAGGGTTTACTGGGATGACTGGAATAGACAGGTATTCTTGCTTGTTG
>WWPM01022336.1:0-11535 GCA_023279145.1 Glomeris maerens
AAATACGTCCAACTCTACCCGATTGGTCTTCGGCGATTATCGAAGTGCACACCGAGAAGACCTCGTAGAAAATATTGTACAAGACAATTTCTCCTTGGGTGGGAAATAGAAAAACGATTCAGTATTTTACATATAAATGACCTGTTTTTAATACAGATAGTATATACCTAAGGGAATCCCGGTGGCATTTGCAATACCTTTCAGTTCACCCGGAAACGGGTACGGAAGCGTGTCCGCTAACTTCCCCTGGAATTTGAAATACAAGTCACTTTTACATTTAAAAAGCAAAAATAGTTATTATATACTGGGTGGAGTCGTAAGTCCAGCGAAGGCCTGTTGTTTTTGTAAATGTTTGGTGTAGGAATGGAAAGTACTCAGCAGATTGGGGGCTATCTTAACCATGTGCCCATTGATGTGACCTTGAAAGGTGGGATCAAGGTCATTGGAATGCTAACTTTGTGATAATTGGTGCTATACTCTGTCTACCCACTAATTTGTTAGAATATAATTCCACAGTATTCTTAACTAAACTTTTGTGATGTTTTAGTGAACACTAGAACTCCAATTATGCGAACTCCAGCTATCCGAATCGCTGTGAGGGGGAAAAATAGATTTAAAACTGTGAACAAGTGTCCGCGGACTAACACAAATTCCTGTCCATTACATGAAGCGTTTTTAGCCTCCCATAGGCTCCATTGATTCATTCTTAAGGGTAGACAGAGTATAGCACCAACAATCACAAAGTTAGCATTTCAATGACCTTGACCCCACCTTTCAAGGTCACACCAATGGGCACATGGTTAGATAGCCAGCCCCCAACCTGCCGAGTACTTTCCATGTGCGTTTCCATTCCCCTACACCGTTCATTTACAAAAACAACTGGACTTATGACTCACCCGGTATACGTGTACCCAATAATAAATGCTTACACCGAATTTGTCCACTAATTTGAAGAGATATCCGTGGAAAAATGCACCGGTGAAATTCTTTATTGCACCGAGTAAAGCCAAAGCCTTCCAAGAAAATTTGCATCACACAAAACCAAATTACAGTTAGCAGTTTCTAAAGAAAGTTGCATCGACTCATTCAATTGCCAAGATCTCATAATATTCTAGAAAATACATCATATTCCTGCATTTTAAGAAGACAGTAATTGCGATAAACTTCTGCTGGGGGCGGGAAGGAAAAAAAAAAGTGTTAAAAGATCTCGTTTCTTGGAAAAGAGAAACCTAAATTTGTCCTTGGAAACAATTAAGATCAAATGAAGTTTATAAGAAGAATACGCAGAACTCTTAATGGAATATAAAGTGATATCTTATTACACCGGAAATTCTTGGTGATTCATCTTATGTACATACAAGTCTCAGCAATTTCCTTTAAAAGTATAACAAAGAAAGTTGAAAAAAGAAATCACCGAATCTTTTTTGTCTGCCATTAACGAGCTCCACCTTTGTTCTGGGGGCAAATCCAAGTTGATCACGTATTTGGGGATCTCATTTCTGAAATATTATCGTGAATATAATTATCATATAGATGTTGTCTTCCTAATTTTGCAGCCGCCATTTTGGTTAATTTTCTCATTAATTACCTTGGGTTCGGAGGATAAGCGCTTGTTACACATTTATCAGTGAACTAAGACGCAAATTTCACAAAAGTACTCATTGTAATTACGTCGTAATGTAATGAAAATAATTATAATCCGTAAATAATTACCGGTGGTGGCAATTTGGAGCCGATTTTTGGTTCGATGAATTTCTTGTAATTAACGGCAAAGACCAGTTGGAAAAGTATAACAAATGCTGCGTACTTCATGGTTCCCTACTGCTCTTCTTCCTCGATCTCCTTTATAGCATTCAGAACCGATGTAATTAATCCCTGTATACGAGGTCACGCGATCGCTAATGGACTCATTGTGCAACATGAAGCACGCGCCGATGACAAACCGAAACGTCACTCTAGGGAGGGTGCGCAGTTAATCCAACAGCGTGCATCCGTATTGCGATACCAATCGCTTCCGCTATCACTGCCATTCTATTAACCATCGCTGAACCCCCCTCATCAAACCTAAAATGGCGCCGGTAAAGAAAAATCTGAGAATAAAAACGATTATTTCCGTTTCCGGCGAAATATAGCTGCTAAGAAACTCTAGATTACACATAGCCATTTTTTTGAACAATCTGGAGCTTTTCGCACGTTTTAGAGTGTCAAAAAAGAATGGAACGAAATTTCGAATTCAGATGCAGACGACTTTTGAGCACTGAAGCGCCACCTGTACGAGAAGATGGGAACTGATGCCAAAAATTTTTCACAAAAATTGCTTTAAAAAAAACGCGGGAAATGAAAACAACATCGACGCATTTGCGTGCAAATTTCAATCTCAGCAATCAAAAAAGGACGAAGCCTTGAAAAAAGAAATCTATGGTTTTCATGTCATGCAACGAGTAGCAGCTGTGATGTCATTATGGTGCGTTCGTCACCTACCCAAAACGCAATGTGACGTCATCATGGTGCGTTCGTTCCGATTAGCTGACGGCAAAGATAGTTCCATTAGCACGGATGGGTATATGGAAGTTATAAGGTAGCACCGTAGGAGTATTCCAAAAACCCAGCACAGCTGTGACGTCATCATGGTGAGTCTGCCACCAGCCTAGAAAGTCTTGTGACGTCACCAGTCTGCATTCGTCCCGATTGGCTGATGACAAAGACAGTTCTATTGGCATGGCCTTGCGTTCAGCGGATCCGTCGTCATGGCGTCCAAGGTATGCGTTGCTTCGCAATCTTTTTTCACTGTTATCAATCAACGCGGTAATTTAACGATAAATATCTCGTTCTTCGATTCTAGGTTCATCATTTCACCGTCGAAATGACATGTGAAGGTTGTTCAAACGCGGTCAAACGAGTTCTGGGAAAGCTGGAAGGTTAAGTTATAAATAGGCTTAATACCAAAATGGTGGCGTCATTTAAAATGCTTTTCCCCGTTTTTTTTTCGTGTGTGAAAGGCCAAGGTGTTAATAAAGTCGATATCGATCTGGCAACGCAGTCAGTGCTCATTGATTCAACTTTATCTTCGGATCAATTGTTGGAGACGTTGAAAAAAGCCGGCAAAAACTGCAGTTATGTTGGCGAAAAAAGCGGATGAAAATGTGGAAATAAAAAGCAAAAATACCAAAGAAAAAGACAGCTTTTTCTGGAAATTAACAAACTCACACTTTGAATGTATTTATGTATATCTACAATGATGAACAAATAAACATTTCTTACCATGTCTTGTCATAATTTATGCATCCAACTGTATGAACTGATGTAATTTGAAATTTAAATGTATATAAATAAAAAAAAAAATAAAAGCGCCCTCTGCGTGCTTAAAATTGAATTTGTCAATCTGGGGAAAGAAAACATTATTAGTACCTTCAGATTAAAAAATGAGAATCCGATGAATCAAATATCCAATTAACTTCAAACACAAAAATTGAGTTAATTAACCCATATTTAAGCCCAAGGTTACAATTTCATGAAAATTTTGATGAATTTCTGTTCCTAGGCCAAAAAAATATGTACAGGGTGTTTCTAATTAAACTACAGGGCATATTCCCTGCATAAAAAGAAGACAAAGTTCCTATGAACCCATGTCCCAAACGCTTATAGGTTTTTAAGTAGCACCTACTTAAATGCGACATCCATAATTCATGCTCCCCACATCTTTCCATTGATCATTTATTAAGGACTCGTATGCGTTCGTAATAAAGATGTTAGGAGCATGAATTATGGATGTCACATTTTATGTAGGTGCCACTTAAAAAACTAAGCAACATTAAAAAACTGCTGTTGCTAAAACGCAACTCCAGGCATAAATGGGTAAAATTGAGATCATCTGCATGAAGTAAGTGGGAATTTGAAGTACTAAGAAGCCCTGATGGGTTAACAAGGCGAAACAAACACGTGCAATGTCTTTATAAAGTGCATAATGGTTCATTATGACGACTGTGAACCTATGTTTGGGTGATTGGAATTTAGTCTGTTTCTTGCGAGATAAGGAGTCTACTTGCACGCGAAGCAATCCGAACAATGTCAAATAATAAATTCTCACTTCTCGTCTAGCGGTCACGGTCCAAAACCTGCAAAATTGAAATGCAAATTTGTAAATATTGTATAAATATAACCCAAAACCGGCCGAACTACAACCACTGCGAATTTCAAATCGGCTTTTCGGTAACCCTTGGCATTCCCGACGGCAGGAATTATGCACGTTTGATGTTAATTCCGCGCGGGTGACCGTTATAAAATATGGCAAATTCAAATACGTCTTGTTTTGAGATGTAAACAGTACAGGTTTGCGATGTCCACACTTGAAAGATAGTCGTGATTTCTTACGTCGCTTAAGCAAATTCGTACGCCGTCGGTCACGTAGGTTCATCGCACCGTCGTGCAAACCGCGAGAAACGATATTCAAAAAAAGAACTCGGAATGGACACGAGTCAATTTGTATTGATCTGAATGAACCAGCATTGGAACTCTGAATAATGCACAATGTTGTTGTTTTTTCCTTCTTCAATATTACCAGAATATTGATAACAGCGAACCGCTTTTTGGGAACAAACGGTGACATCGAAACCCGATACACGACAACTCGGTTAACGAATTTACGGATAAATTTACGACACTTACGTAAAACATTCAGCATTTTTTGTTCTCTTTTCGTTTCGAAAGCACACCTAGAGAGGTTTTTTCGTGTTATCACAGACAATAAAAAGAGCTGTGAATATATATAGATATATTGCTGTTATTAAGTATATGAGAAAGTACGGTAAAAAATTGATTGTATAGGAATTCGTTCGATACACCAAACTTACTTGTTTTTTAAGTAGTAAAAATGGATGTTGGACTCGTTTTTTTAAGTCTTGGATTATCACACGCTCGCACAAACCCGCAAGTTTGATGTTGCATCGCACGCCGCTCAACTCTAAATATAACGGAAAATCTATGCCGGGGAAAAATATATTATACATCAACGCAAAAGAAAGTATAAGTATCTGTTGTAAGTAGTAAATCGACCGTGAACCGATCGGAAACTGGAAATTGTGACATCCAACAGTATAAACTTGAAAATTTGGGAGAAAAAAGGAAACCTGTCGTTGGACGCGTCATTCCCCGGAGCTTGTGGAGTCCTCTAGTTGTTGGCAATGTTGGAGACCGGAGCAGTAATACAGCATGAGGATGGCCAAAGCCTGGATCTTCTCGTCCGCTTTGGCGATGAGAAGCGCGATCTTCACTCGGCGCGCGGGTTCCACGGTCGACCTCTCGGCTTTCGCCAAACTGTTCCTGTTCTCCGTCTCGGCATCGATCTCCGACTGCAACTTGGTCACCTAAAACACAAATTCAACACGCAAGCCGTTTAATTAAACCATCTATTACAATCCTATTCAATGCCCTTTCCAAACCTATAGGACTTTTTCACATGTGTGGCTTTTACGCCGATTATAAACCAAGATTATATTTATATAGTTGTTGAAATCGCTCTGTAGAAGACTTAATTGAAATAAAAAGTCGAAACTAGTCGGCATTTACAAAACATGCCCTGGCGTGTTTTGTTTCATTTACGAGATAGGAGAAATAAACCTCTTCATACTGTAAGGTTCTCAAATTCAGCATGTATGTGTTCTTGTTCCATTAATGCGCGTATTTAGAACAGCGCCATCTAGTTATATTTTTCATTCCATTCACATTATTTTCATTCTAGTAAAGTAGTTGCATTTCAATCGCGTTCCGCGCAACTCGTATACCGCACACAATAAGATTGGTGTCAGTTTAAAAAATGACGGCGAAGTTGCAAAACCAAATTACGATTAAACAGTTCAAAACCAGTTTTCCTGATGAATTCTTTGACCTGAACTGCAGCTAGTATCGAAAAATTAAAATAGGAATCCAGAACTTAATAAATATGCACATTATCGAAAATTAGACATTTAGGTGCGTGCATTCGGACAAAATACGGAGCATTGATTTCAAAACGACGCTGCGTACCATGATGTTCAGCTTGAGTTTTCTCTCTTCGAGCGGGTAGTTCGCGTACAGTTCGCGGCCCTTTTCCTTGGCGGCTTGCACCACCATCTCGTCGTTGGAGCACTGCAGCAGCCTCTGTATGGTCGCCTCGATGTCGTCCTCCACGTCCGAGTCGTAGCCTCCGCTGCCGAAGATGTTGCCTTGCAACGAGGCCTGCGAGTGAAAGGCGCAAGAGACAATGGAGACGCGCGTCGACCGTGCGCGCACAACGGTCAACCTTTCTGCTGGTCGCGGGGGACGATTGAGGGGATGGAGGGAGACTTTTGGATTGCGCCGGCAAGTTCTGCTGGACCGGTGGGGCCAGATTGTGGGCCGAGCCCACGCGGGGCAGACCCCGGCTCTGTCCCACCGAAGTCAGGTTGGTGAGCAGCGCTTGGAGCCTGCGCTTGCTCTGCGTTGCCCCCCGGGCAATCAGAAACGAAACGAAACAAAAACACATAACCAAATAACCTCCTTCGCGATCTCGCCATCATCCATCAACGTTAAACGCGGCGGATCGAGTGACCGTACGCTTGGCGATTCCAGCACCGAACTCTGCGGCTCGCGGCAGCAGTCGTCCGCTTCCGCGCCGGCATCTGCGCGATCCGTTTCGAAACTTGACCAAAAGCCGGTTTCGGTTAAAGGTCAACTGACAAAGGTTTTCTATACAGGGTTTTGTTATAACTCAGCAACGAAATGCGATAGAAATGTAAGGTGTGTTCTCCCACAGGTGGCGTTGCCACTTAAATTCTAATACATGGAGCAGCTTTTCCACTTTTTTTTTTACCCATGTAATTTAGTCAAACATAATATAAAAATTTTGTAAAATACTACCAATATTTAGCTACTAAACCCATAGAACAGAATTTGCAAATTCCTCTTAGTTTTTCTGTAAAATGCTTTTCCAAAGTTTATAAATGATAGAAAAGTTTCACCAAAATCACTTGAAATGTATACATGTTATTTATCATCCGGTTTTCTTGCTTCAAGTTTGTTTTCCACCATAACTGACCATGCCGGGCATAACTCTGGCATCAGAATAAAATACAACCCACCTTACATTTCCATCTCATTTTGTTGCCGAGTTATAACGTCCCAAAGAGAGTTTATACATCTTTTGGGACACCCTGTAAAAGGCACCCTAAGTGCATTACACCGAAGAACAATCGCAAAAGAATAAACCATCAATTTAGCACTAGGGAAGACACAAAAGGCCCATACTTCTTCAAAATTTCCTGATCTTTGGGTTTAAAATACCTAAAGTAATAGCTTTTTCAAACAAATTCCAAATTAAACGTGTTCATGATCGAACCCGCTTGGATTATTTACGAGTAAAGGAATTGAAATCAAACGATCAATAGTTCTTCAGTGTAATTTTCAAAGGGACCTTATTAGAAAACCTTGTCAATTCACCGTAAACGACTTCCCTTAAGCAACCTGTGGTGATGATTTCTGGTCCCTTCGAGGCTCGTTCCGACGACGAACCGGCCGAGTTATCGTTCCTGGCGCAACGACTCCCGGCCTGGCATTTCGAAAGGCACTTCTTGTGACATATCAATGAGCAGACGCGGCACTGAAACGCCATCTTAAGCCAGATCTGATTCGCACGACAACATAAGCAAAGTCAGACTTGATAAAATAGGGACGCAAATTAAAACCTGTATATATACTCGCCTTCTTGCCGCAAAAATTGCAGCATATGTTGGTGCGGAACTGCGTCAAGATGAACTCGTGCTGCGGGTCGGCGACGAAGCTAAGAAACAAACCGATATCAACGCAAAGGCCAAGGCGAGGTAATCTTGTATATATCGTTGCAAACCAAAAGGAACGAACAGAGCGGAGAAAAGAAAGGGTTTGTTTAGTCACTGAAACTGCAAACTATTAGACAAGAGAATTCAAAACAAATCACCGGATGAAGCAAATAATAAATACCGGCTTTTACAACCCAAAACTCAGACCGATTTGACGTAAATGCTTCGGTCTGCAATGCTGGATCTTCTATAATAAATTACGTAACTTAAAGAAGTGAAAAAAAGGTAGAGTAAAGCGACAGAGAGATTCAAATTTGGACTCCCGGAAAACAAAAACAGTACGGAGAATAAAAACAAAACGTAACAGAAGACAGTTATCGAATGCGAGTTCACGGTTCACTTTGCGTCCGACGAGTTCCCGGGAACGGGACCGCTAACGGAATTGGAATCGTCTTCCGAGTCGGGTTCCGCCTTGGATTCCTTAGCGAAAGAATCCCGGCTCCTCTTGCCGCCTTTCGCGGTCTTCACCTCGGTCTTGTACACGAAACCGAGGCACACGTCTCCGTAGCATAAGTTCTCGTCAAACCCCGGGTGAGCGGACAACTTGTGAGTGCGGCTGCGCAACGATAAAACCCGATCGTTTTCCCCCGCAATATCAAAAAAGCTTACGTACGAAACCGTTACGAACTTCGCCGTTGTTTTCGGTTCCGGCGGCTGCAACTGGAAACTCTGCTGCAGCTGACCGGAGGAATTCGTGGAACACTCCAGTGCGATGTCCATCAGGGAAATGCTGACCTGATCGTGTAAAAACATATCTTAGTCGCGAGGCGGAAACCGAACCCGCGATGACAAAATCGACAAACATGTCCGAGAAGGACGTCCTTCTCCGCTTTCGGGGTCTTGTCCTGTTTGTCCGTCTTCTCCGGGTTCTTGCACCACACGCAGAGGTTGAGGTACCTGTGGTGGTCCTCGACATCGAAAGAGAAGCTTTCTTTCCAGACGGGATCTTGGGCGAACTTCACGGCCGATGTCTTCTTCAGGCAGATCTCGGTCGAGCAAGCTTCCGCGTCGGAAGACATCACCGAATCGCCTTCCGACAGTTTGGTCGTCGAAGGGGTCAGCGAGTCGTTGGTCGGCTTCTTTTGGTGGGGGACTTTGGAGGGCTGCTGCTTCGCGGGAGATCCCCCGCAAGACGAAGGTTTACTGGAAGACTGCGAGCCCCCGCCGTCCGTCTCGTCTTCGAGGCCAGCAACGTCTTCGTCGTCCTTGTAAAAGCACAGTTACACAATCAATGAGTTCAACCAAAGTCTTTTATTTTTGTAGAACTTCTGAAATAAATCTGAATGTGACTTTATGAAGTTCACACCAAGCAAGACTCGGACTAATCAAAACGGTCATTATTTTGCCTGCTAAACCTCTCAAGGAACGGCTAGATGATCATATCGAGGGGGGACTCGTAGTTGGATCTCAAATGACTTAAGAAACGGAGCGGAGGAAAAAGGCATGCCCCGTCGAACGTGCAACGTTTTAACACGACGATGAGGGGCTCACCTTGCCGCTGGAGGCTATCGACTCCTGCGAGGGAGAGTATTTGATCTGCGTCTTCCGCTCGATCCTCACGGTGAACTTGTCGGAAGATTGCTTGAAGAGCTTCGTCGCCTGGCCGACGGACGTCACCCGCGTGCCGCCGACCGCTACGAGGATGTCGGCCCGGGAGACGCCCGCCACGGCCGCGGGACCGCAGCCGTTCACCGCCTCCACCACCACGCACTGCTCGTACTTGTCGAGGATGAACTCCTGGCGCGTTCACGCAAGGCACGGCATGGGACGGGCGCCCCAAACTCACCGGTTCACGCGACGACATAAAGTAGTACGTAAACGAAGACGTACCTGTTTGAAAGTTAGGCCGATGGACTGACCGCACGCCCTGATCACGTCCACGTCGCGGGTCACGTAGGAATTGTTGCGGGAGAACGGCAGCTCGACCCACGCCACCGAATCTAGAAACGTTGTCTCCGGTGAGGACCGCAATTATCACGAGAACCCGGCGTCCGCAACTCGTAAACACCCACCGACGGCCAGCGTGCAGTAGACGCACGAGTCTTGCGACAACCCCACGTTGTATAACCTACTGCAGTCGACGATGGTAACTTCGAAAGCCCCTTCCGTGATCCTGTTCCCGCTTAGGTACACTTGTTCGCCTCCGGGGGGCTCCGGTTTCGGGAAGAACGGCTTGAAGCGGATCTTGTAGCTGGGCAACGTGTGCTTCTTGCGGATCGCGCGTCGAATCTGCGACGCCAATAGAGACGCTCGTAGAATTACACTGATAGAAGGAGACGGGGAGAGGGACAGAGAGAGTCACCTGGTTGACGATGAGGGAAGTGACCTGGGGCAGGGGCCGGCCCTGGAAATGCGACTGCACGTCGAACTCGACCAGCGGTTCTTCGTAGAAGGCAAACGACCAGTGCGAGAACGGCGTGCGCGTGAACCGAAGCCTGGACTGACCCTCCAGTTTGGTCACTCGCACGGCGAGGGACGCCGACCGCCCGAACACCAACTCGGCATCCACGCACAGCAGGAAACCCCCGTTGTACTCCAGGTCCACAAGCAAATCTACTTCCTTTCGTTTTCCCAGCACGCAAACAAAACCGTTCGTTATCCTCTTAAGCCTTTTCACGCACGCAAACGCAACAGCCGAACCTCGGTAACTTGAACGATGACTAATTGGAGTTATCGAAAAACCAAAATATACTATACAGTATGGAAAATACAGTACAGTCCTCCCTCGATAATCCGGGAGCACAAACAAAAACTATCCTATTTATCAAAAATGCGCTCGAGATCTTAAAAATTCGAGTTGAGGTTCGGCTGTACGTACGTACCGTACTTACTTCGATGTAGTCCTGCTTCTCGTGGACCTGCACGTTTTTCACCGCCACGTTCTTCAAAACCGGAAACTGCGAACCGAGGAACAATTCTCTAACCTGTCACCGAACGACAACACGGTACGTATAGTTACACGCCGCGGTCGCGAACAAGCTCTTCAAACCCGTACCGTAACTTGCTCTAATAGTTTCCCGGCTGTTGTCTTTTGCAACAGTTCTTCAAACTCCACCGTTAGTTTCTTAGTGAACCATCTGACACGTAAAGTAAAGCATCAGACTGAAAAACTGAGAACTTTTAGAATACATATATATACCACCTTCGTATACGTGCCGTGTCCTTCAGTTCTTTGAACAGGAATTGGAAAACAACATTCATTGCCAAGCAAGTGTCATTTTCATTCCGGTCACAGGATTCCAACAACTTCTGAATCTCCTAGTAAAAATTGATTGAAACAGTCGAGAGAAAAGAAAGAGACTTTTGCAACCTTTACGCTCCCATTGCTGTACAGTGAAACTGGTCCAATTAATATTGCAATAATTTTGCACGAATTAAAAGGTCCAAAAGCAAATTAAACTTTTATTTGAATGAACACAAAAAGGCAGATGAAATGGCCCAAAGCCCTTTCAAACCTGTTAAAATTACAATCCCACAGAGCAATATATCTGGTTTCCACTGTTGTTCTTTGCTTATTGCTTCTTGATTCTGAAATTTATTGCAATGTTTTAAAACAGCTTTGGCAATTATTAATAAAGTCAAAAAATAGTGAGTAATTTTTAAAAAATACTATTTGTAAATTTTAATATGCAAAATGTGAATTGTTGCATTTCATTATACGAGGGCCACCTTTATGAATGGTCCT